>JAOQIF010000536.1:0-59209 GCA_026260285.1 Colletotrichum sansevieriae | reverse complement strand
CCCCCCCCCCCCCCCCCCCCCCCAACTAGAAGGGATTAGGATTATAGCGCTAAGCTAGCGCTAAACTAGCGCTAGGCCTCTGCTGAAGTTTAACTATATTAGTTAGCTAAGCCCTAAAAAGGGCTCTATGCGTATAAGTAGCTAGAAGGGCTAACTTATCTTCTTAATACTAATTAACCCCTATGTTACTACTAATCTTTCCTTCCCTGGCCTGGCCTTTTGTAGGCTATAACCTCACAGCCTCTAACTTATCTTTAGAATCCTTAATAACGTTATACTAGTTAGGCTGAATATCATCCTTAATCTATTTATAAGTATAATATGTACTAGTAGTAATATAAATAAGCTATTTATTATTAGTAGTCTTATCTTCTTATATTTAGTAGTAGCTAGCTTAGTTATTAGGTTAGTATCCTACTAGTATATACTAAGAGTCGTCCTAATTAGGAGAGGTATGTAATAGAAGAACTCCTAGTAAGGGCCTTAATATAGCTTATAGAACTTTAGGCATATAGAAGCCTTCTTTCTAAGTTAGTTCTATATTTAGTTCTCTACTTATTTTTCTACTTATTTCTTAGTTTCCTATCTATAATTAGTCTAAATATAACTATCCTAGAGGTAATATTTATAGAAAAGTATATATCCTAGTCCTTTGAAGGGTTAAATAATATTAATATATTAATAGTTAAAATACTAGTTCTAGTAGTTAATAACGAGGTTAAGTACCATAAAGCTAGCTTATAGGGCTATATTATTAACTTTCTTAGCCTAGTTATAAGTATTAAAGATTATAATTATTATACCTCTTGCTCGGGTTATAGTAACTACTATATATAGGGTATTATTAAGAAATCCTAGTAACTCTAAGCGGATTATATTAAAGATAATAACATCGCCTTCTATTAATATTAAATCGTTAATTATTCTAAATTAGATATTATCCTTAATGAAATAACTTGCTATATCTTTTGCTTATTCGTATTTATAGGCTATTAGTTAGCTAGAGTAGCCTATAATTACTATTAAGTTACTTTGCTTATTATTATATAATATAGAAGGAAGCCTTTTATAAATAAGGTAAAGATTAGTTAGAAGGTATAGTCTTTATTAGCGATATTAACTTTAGATATACTAACCTTCTATTTATTACTTTTAGTAATACTAATAATAAAACTATTTACAATAGGCTTATTAAGGTAAAATAGTTTCTTACCTAGGTCTCTAAAAAGTCTACTATATTATTCCTATTATAAGTAATATTTATCCTTCTATTATATAGGTTTTCTATAGCTTATTTAGTAATCCTACTATAGTTTTATTAGTTAATAAGAAAGGTAGTAGCTAGGGCTCTAGCTATCTATATATAAGAAAGGAAGGATATAAGGCGTTAAGGAGAGAAAGAAGGTTTGTAATCCTAGGTATTATATACCTTAGATATCAGTCTAAACTAGATTATATCTCTAGTTATAATAACAAGCTTAGGGTTATAGTATAATAATACTAGTTACTATTATACTTCTAGTATATATCCCGCTTTATTAATAAAGATAGCAGATAGTAACTACTTATCCTCGCCTTTGCTATAGGTAGCTATATAAATAGTAATAGTATATAATATCTTAATAATAAATTAGACCTAGGGTAATACTATTATAATTAGTATATTTACTTTAGTAATAGCGTAGGTCTATTTATCTGAGGCCTATCTAGGCTTATCTTATAGCTCTGTTAAGGTTTTAAAAGTAATATCTCTATTATCCTTTGCTTTTCTTATTATAAATAAGCATTATATAGCTAAGGAGTCTAGATTTACTAAAGGGTACTTACGATCCTTCTAGTTATTAGCTTTATTTCTTAAGTTAGTAATTATAGGGATAGCGCTATTAATATTACCTTAAACTTTATTTAGGTTGTTATTTTAACTATAGCTTATAATTGCTACTATAGTGGCTTAGTAAGTATAGAAATAGTAGATACTCTTAGAATTATTAAGTATAAGCTTTAACTTAGTAATAGTATTATTATATAGCTCGTTAGAGTATAGTAACAAGATAGCCTTAATAGAATCCTTATTGCTTAATATTAATATAATCTTAAATATAGCTAATATTTTCCTAGAACCTAGGCTATTATTAAATATAAGTAATTAAGCTAGGTGGTACTATAGCGTCGTAGTTAGCTTATTTTATAGTAGTTAGAAATCTAATTATTAAAGTTCTAGTAGGTCTTAATAGATATTATAGTATTAGGTAGTAGAGAATGATAATATAAAATACTAGATTATATTCTATACAACCCTTTAGGCGCTATAGATATTCTAGAAATCGCTACTATCTTAGCTTTAATTATATTTTATAGGATCTTAACGTAGAGAGTTATTAGTATTAGCTAATATAAGAAGCTATTACTAAATATAATACTGATTAGTTACTTAAGGCTAGTGCTATTATATAAGCGATTAATAATATCTTATTATAAAGGGAAGATAGCTAGTAGTACCTTAAAACCTAAAGGCTATCCTTATTTATAGAGAACTTAGATAGATAGGTAGATTACATCTATAGGGCCTTATAAAGGAGGAGGGATCCGGGTTGCTAGGTAGGAGGGAGGGTTCTTATAAGCTAGCGTAATAAGGCTAGTATTAGTAAGGTTTTATAATAGTATATCGAGCTATTTATTCTTATCTATATAGATAGGAAAGAATTAGGGGAGTAGACTAGTAGCTATAAGTATATAAGCGTCTTCTAAACTTATATTATTAGGGAGAATGCCTTCCATTAGGAAGGTTAATCTTTACCTTTTAGGAAGCTAGGCCTACCTAAGAAAAAAACTCTCTAACTACTATCAAACCCCTATATATTAAAAGCTTGAATCTAATTAGTCTTTTAAAGAATTAAGCTAATTTATCCTAGGTCTAGATAAATATAGGTCTATATAGCTTAGTTTAGTTTATACTACTCTTATTAGCTCTTATTAGGTCTTATTAATAGCCCCTATATATATAATAGGGCTCTAGCTAGTAGCTAGTAGGAACGGGTACCTACTAGTATATTTACGCCTTGATAAAGGTTGGATAGAGTTAGCTATAACTAGACTTAGTAGATAAAAGTTTAAAATATAATATTAAGTAGTTATTAAGGACTACTTTTAAGCTTTCAAGGATCTCCTTACTTATCTCCTTTATAAAGTACTTATAGATTTTAAGTAGTATATAAGCTATAAAAGTAAATCGCTACTCCTTAGTATAGCTTATAATATACTTACCTCCTATCCCTCTTTATTTCTCTAGGTATATATAGCTCTAATAAAAGCAGGAGGTATATAAAAGACTATGCGTTAAGAGGAGAGTATTATATAAAGAGTTTATTATATTATTCGCTTATCTAGTAATCATCCCTATTATAAGTCCTAGTAAGATCTATTTCTTTAAATGTATAATACGTATTTACTAGTATATTTATACTCTTAGTATTATTAAATAGAGTTAGCTATAACTAGACTTAATAGATAAAACCTTAGAATATAATATAAGACCCTTATTAGTAAGAACTACTTTTAAGCATTCTAAGACCTACTTACTTATCTTCTTTATAAGATACCTATAGATTTTAAGTAGTATATAAGCTAGCCCTTATTATTAACTTAGAGCTTAAAGTTATCCCTAGAAATATATAGCTTAAGTAGATATAGCTTGCTACCGCTACTTCTTTATAAGGCACCTATAGATTCCAAGCAATATATAAGCTATAAAAGTAAATAGCTACTTCTTAGTATAGCTTATATTATACTTACCTTCTATCCTTTATTATCTCTATTAGTATATATACCTCTAATAAGAGCAAGAGCTAGTAGCTAGTAAGAATAGCTACATATTAGTATATTCATACCCTTATTAACGTTAGATAGAGTTAGCTATAACTAGACTTAGTAGATAAAGCTTTAAAATAGAATATAAAATAGTTATTAAGGACTACCTTTAAGCTTTAAAAGATCTCCTTACTTATCTTCTTTAGGAAGTACTTATAGATTTTAAGATATATATAAGCTATACAAATAAATAGCTACTCCTTAGTATAGCTTACAATATACTTACCTTCTATTCTATGTTATCTACTTTAGTATATATACCTCTAATAAGAGCGGGAGGTATATAAAAGACTATGCGTTAAAAGGAGACTACTATATAAGGAGATTACTATACAATTTACTTATATCAAATGGTAGATATTATAGTTAATATGCTATTAAAAGAGCTTATAGCTAGCGCTCCCTAGTACTTTTAAGTTAGATAGGTATATAGTTAGGAAGAGTAGCTATAATATTAGTAATTATATTAGTATCTCAGTTAGACTTTATATTTTTATAGATATTTGTAGACGCGTTATATAAGATTATGTTATACTTAGCTAATAATTCTAGTACCCTAGTAATAAGGTAGTTAAGCGTATATCGCGCGGGGGTATTGCTATTAGATTTATCTAAGGGAAGGTCTCGTAGCGTAAGAGGGGATATATTTAGGAAGATAATAGTAAATAGCGTGTTAATATCTAGGATAGGTAAGTTAATAAATAAGAAGTCTAGTTTAAAAACGCTAAGGTAGTATCAAATAATAATATCTAGTTCTAAGCTATATTTAAATCTATATAATAACTAAGCTAATTGTAAGTCGGGCAAGAGGACTACTTATTTAGAAATATAAGTTTCTAATTTAGCCGCGCTACTATTATCCGCTTTAAATTCCTCGTAGCTAGATACTTATATAGCGATTATACGCGAGGTATCTATAAGGAAGATAGATTAGAATAGTGCTAGTAGTAGTGGCTTCTTAGCGCTAGGCTAGATCGTCTTTTAATTAAGCTAATATAGGTTATTCGGGTGCTTAAAGTAGTAAGATATAGGTATCTAGGCTTAAGACGAGTTATTTACTAGGTTATAGATACCGTTTATGATCATAGAAAGGAATTAGAAAATACTTCCTTAGTTCGGGGGTAGAGTTAATATTAGCCTTATATCGGATTTATCTATTATAATATTCTCCTACTACTTATTAAGATATCCATATACTATTATATCCTTAGTAGTTAGCTAGATAAGAGCTAACTAAGTCTATCTATAGTTTGCTATAATAATAATAGTAATATAATTGCAGAGCTTCTAAGTATCTAGTATTAGTAATAAGGAAGAGGTATTATTTTAATTAGCAAATCTAATAATAGGGATAGAAATAAGCGCATAAACTAGAATCTTTGTTCTAGCGAGGTAGTAATATTTACGTTTTACTTAATAATAATATAAGATTCTTAGCTTACTAGGAAGAGTTATAGACTTAATAAGAGTAAGTAGAGTATAGGTACTACCTAGGTCTAATCCAGCCTTAGTAAGTATTAATAGAAGGTATCATATAATAAGTTTATTTATTCTAAGTAGGTATATAAGCTTAAGAGATTCTAATCATATATCCTTAGCCTTAGCTATAACTCGCTATATATCTAGAGATAGTATACCTATTTTAGAAGTATTAGCTATAGTATACTTATATTATCTCTTATATAGGATATTAGTTAGGAGGTTATTAATAATATTAGCGATATTTAGAGCTTCTAGTAGTATAGTAAACTTTATAGTTTTACCTTTATAGTAAGTTATATCAATATAGATATATAGAGGTAAATCTTTATTATAATCCATCTTATCTCCCTAAGGGTTAATAGGCTTAATAAACGTATAGTTAGCGATTTTATCCTTACCTTTGTCCTTACTATCGGGTTACTAGTTAGTAGTTATACTTCCCTAACTATTATCGACTTGCTAAGTTACGTTTCCCTAGTTATTATTAACTTATTACGAGGTCTAATTATTAATAGTAACTACGTTCTTATTAGTTATAAGTTAGTTATTAGACTTAGCTTTGCGAGGGGTTAGACCTAAGTTTATTTAAGAAGAGGTCGCTATAATACTATTTATTTAAGCTAAAGAGGAAAAGGGGAAGTTTTCCTCTCTAGTAGAGATTTCGCTAGCCTATAGGGACTACTAAGTAGGCCCTAAGTAGCCCCTTAAGGTAGTAAACCTAGGTAGAAGCCTAGGTAGGCTTAACCTAGGCGTAGCTTATAATACTATCCCCCCTCCTAGCTAGTCTACCTCTAGGTATATACTAGGCTATTATTATTGTTTATAACTATCTTATATAAAGCCTTATACTTATTTACTATAGTAATCTCTATTATAGCCTCTATAGGCTCCTAGGTAGGCTTTATATACTCTTCCTACTGAACTAAGACCTCGCGCTTATATCCTTACCCTATTAACTTTTATTAAACTATATATATCTCCTCTATATGCTACTTAAACTTACTATTATTAGCTATAATTATTAGTAGCTAGGGATCTACTTATATCTAAGTAAGTGAGGGATCTATTAGTACTCTCTAGAAGAGGTTAATATAGAACTTTAAATAGATATTACTAGGTATATCTAGTTTAATAATATATAAGCTTAGGACTTTTATTATAATATACTTATAATATAACTATAATAACTTCTTATTAAGCCTAAGGCTTTTATAATTAGCTATTAAGAGCTAAATCTTATTACCTAATTAGTACTCCTCTAAAGGTATCTTATACTAGTTTATATTCTCCTCGCTATACTATTAGGCTATTATAATACTAGCCTAGATAAAGTCTACTACCTCTTATAGCCTAGTTACTAGGAGGGTAACTATTATATCCCTAGAGGGGATCTCTTATAGTATATTATCTATAACTAATATAGGGTTAGTATAATATCTATATTATAATAGGAATAGCGAGAGCCTAGTTATATTACTAACTCTATTTTAAAGAGCTAGCTAAGTAGCAGGTAGTAACTATTCCTAGTTATCCTATACCTAAGTTATAAATACCTATAAGATAGCTTATATCTCCTAGTTCTACTTTTTAGTATTACTATTAGTCAATAGGTAGTATATAATACTTAATAGTCTCTTTATACTAATAAGGTAGTAAAGTTTAGCCTAGAAGTAGCTTACTTAGTTAGACCTATAATTGCTAATAATACTATATAGGAACCTATAGACCTAGAAGTAATAAGTAAGGAACTAGTAGGTAAAAGCTTCTATCTCTATAATACCTATCTCCTCTAGTATTACTAACTTACCTAGCCTATCTATTATAACTTATAAGTATTAGCTAGTATTATCCTTTATAAGTAATAGATTTATAATCAAGTCTACTAAGAGGTCTAAGTATAACTAGGTTAGTATTAGTAAAGGCTTTAGGAAGCCCCTCTTAGCTTACTTCTAGATATATATCTCTCTTTAAATATTATAATTCCTTATAAACTTTTATACTATTTATAATTATCCTAGCTAGTAGAAATATTAGTTTACTATTTCTAATATATTATCATAGCTTAGGTAGGTAGGTATACTTAAGTTATAGCTCTATTAAATAATTTTTATATAGAGCTCCCTTAGTAAGTTATTATTATCCTTCCTACTAGACACCTATAGCCTCCCCCTAAATATTAGCCTCCCCTAGCTATTAATATTATACTTACTAATTTAAACCTTAGCCTTTATATCTAGTAAGAAGCTCTAAAGCTAGTAAGTAACTATATAATATATAGCTTTATATATTATATCCTTCTTTATAGTTTCTAGCTATAATACTTATAGTTTAGGGTTACTATTAAAGACTATAATATCTAGGATACTAGTATAACCCTTTTAACTTCTCCTTACTAGGGTGCCAGCTATAGAGTCCCTATAGGGGTAGGTATAGTTTAGTATTAGCTATAAGACCCTCCCCTACTTCTACTTATTATCCTACCCTTATAATTTATTTTATTCTCTCTAAGAGACGGTATTAGGAGCTATTACATCCCTACTACGGTAGTATTTAATAGCGAAGTTATATTAGAATAGTTCTTCTACTTACTAGCTCTAGCGCTTTAGAAGGTACTACTTCTTTATAAAATACTTAAGCCCCTGGTAATTTATTAATACCTCAAAGGAGGTTATATTATATAGCTCTGCTCTTTATATATATAAATAAGAAAGGATTACTAGGAGCTCCTTATTATAATAAGGTAGTTATATTTTATAAGTAAGAGCTTTTATAAGTAGAAAGCTATAAGGCGGTAAGTGCTCTCTAGGTTAACATAGGAGAGTACTCCTCCTAATATAAATCCTAAATAGTTAGTTTTAATAATAGTTTTATTTTCTAGGTTAAATTAGTGGAATATTAGTTAGGTATTAAAAAGTTATTAAGTTATAAAAAGGCTTATTTTTAGTTATCCCCCTATTAGAATATTATATTCTTCCTAATAAGTAGTATAAGTAGTTTAATAATATCCCTATACCTTAGGATAAATATATTATAATAGTCAATAAACCCTAGGAAGCTCTAAGCCCCTTTTAAGGAGATATGGAGTAGCTACTTAGTAATTACCTAGAGGTTTCTCTAGGGTATAAGACAGATCCTCTCTTATTATTAAAATAAACCCTATATATTTAACCCTTTTTATTAAGAACTTATAATTTATAGGGTTGAGGTTTAGCCTTATATTTACTAACCTCTAGAGGACCTCCTAGACCTTCTTCTTATAGTTTTCTTTTATTCCCTTAGAGTAAATTAATATATCATCTATATAAGTAGTAATAAAGTTATTAAAGAAGTCCTATAGGGTATTATTAATATACTACTAGAAGCTAGTAATAGCGATAGTTAGGCTAAATAAGTAGATTACTTACTTAAATAATCTATATTAAATATAAAATATAGTTCTCTCCTAGTACCCTTTTATTATTCTTAACTTATACAAAGCTATTACTATATCTAACTTAATATATTACTTAGCTATACTTACTTAATATAATATCTTAGAGATTAGTAAGAGGGGGTAATAATCTTTCTCAGTAATTATATTAAGGGCTTTATAATTAATATAGAAGTAAATCCTTTTACCTAGCTTCTTTATAAAGAGTATTAATACCCTAGCTAGTAAGCTACTAGCTTTAATGAACCCCTTACTTAAGAGGTCTTGTAAGGTCTTCTAAGGTCTTTTTTAATACTAGTAGCTCTTCTCTTAATATATTATAAAGGGGGCCCTAAGGGAATAGTAGGTTCCTTTTATTTAATCCTAATATAAGGTTAATCTAGTAGTTTACCCTAGGTTACTTAAGGGGTAGTAAATAAGCCTTATTAGAGTTAAAGAGATTAGAGAATTCTTTTAATACTTAGCTTAATAAATAACATTATTAGTTCTCTTTTAGCTTTAGGTTTAAAGCTTTCTTAATATTAGCTAAGCTAATAGCTTATAGTAGTATTTTTATAATACTCTCCTAATACTTACCCTATTATCTCACTAGATCTTAGTAGATTATAGAGAATAAGGGTATATTAAGGAATCTTATAGCCCTTATCTCCTTTATAAGGGGTATTTCCTCCTAGTTCTTTAGGTATAGCCTAATATACCTCCTCCCATAGTATACTTAATAATCTATATTATTATAAATAACCTAGTTTTATTCTATTTAGGGGCGCTCTAAGAGGATATCTGTCACAGTCTTCCTACTAGCCTGGGGCTATAATAGGGGTTGCTAAGACTGCGAGTAAAATGAGGAAAAGAGCAATACAAGCGTGAATAATAACAAATAGTATAATAAGTAATTATAGGTATATCGTGATATATTCTATAATAGCCGAGCCTTCTAAGCTATCTGCTAGAAGTCTCCTACTTAAAGGATAGGCGTTAAGCCTAACCGTAGTTATATAGAATGCTATATAATAGCTAACTATATTACTAAAAGGCGTGTAATATATACCCCCTTTTCAAAAAGCAATCATCCCGATTACTATCTCTATCGATCTAGGATATATATGCTTAATATTCCTTTATCTCCTTCTTTATATCCTAATTACTAGAAATTACTATAATATTATTAATTAGGCGTTATGCTTATAGAGGAGTATATCGAACTTAGATATCTACTAGTACTTAGTAGCACTATTTTTACTAGTATCGCTAGGTATAAGTCGCTTATTGCTAGTGCGCTAGAGACCCTCGATTATAGTATAGAGGTTTATAATCTTAGCGCGAAGGCTTGCGATCTCCTTAGTCTTAACTATATTAATAGCTATGCGAATCTTATTAGTAACTGCCTACTTAGATGCGCTATTATTCTTAAGTTTAGCGAGATGCTTACTAATAGCATTAATATTAATAGTATCTATATTAGCTACGTTAGCCTCTATAGTATCGAGGCGAGGAAGGATTTCCTATCGGATGCTATTAATAATAGTATTAATATTACCCTTAGCCTTATTAGCGAGGTCCTTTGCATTTTTAGCATCCTTATAGGCTAATAGGTCTATAGTAGTAATATTACTAATATTAACGAGCGGGGCGATAGAAAGGAGGTTAATATGGTTTATTATATTAAGGTTGCTAGCGATAATTCTATTAGCATAACTATAAGTATTATAAAAGTATATAGCGAGGACCTAGGTATAACTAGGGAGAAGCTTGCTATAGGCGTTATTATTAATATATATATTATATGCTTGCTTAAGGGTATCCTAGATATATCTAATATAGAGGTTAGAAGATATATTCTCAAAAGGCTCGATATTATTAAGGATTTTCTCAATCTCCTTAATAAAGATTATATCAGGGTAGTATAGAAAAGCGTTATTAATACGAGCCTTTGCCTCGTCGATCTACTAGTGCTAGGCTATAGGGCTAGGGCAGCCCTTCTTAGGAGTCTTATAAGGGGTAGTAGCTATGATTTTAGCTAGGGCAGGCTCCTTAATATTAGTAGTAGTACTAGCGATAACGCGGACTAGCTCGGTAGCCTAGGTATTATTATTCTAAACGTTATTAGTATTATTATTAATAACCTCCTCGCGTTAGGTCTTAGTATTCGTAGCAAAGAAGTTCTTCTTAGCTGCCTACTTACCCTTCTTATAGTCCTTGCGGGACTTCTTCTTCTTAGCAGTAGACTTATAAGTCTTAACCGGAGTGCTAAGGTTAATACTATAGTTACTAACTTAGTTATTACTACCTTAGTTATTACTACCTTAGTTATTACTACCTTAGTTATTACTACCTTAGTTATTACTACCTTAGTTATTACTACCTTAGTTATTACTACCTTAGTCATTACTACCTTAGCGTAGGGAGATGGGGTTAAGCACCTCGTCGTTCTAGGGGTTAGCACCCTCGTCTTAGCTACTGCTATTATTAGATAGGTAAGAGGATAGGACCTTATAGTTATTAGCAACTTCCTTGCCTTTAGAAGTTATTATTATAGTAATATTAATTAGGCTAGCATTTAGGAGGCTATATTTAGCGGATTAGGATAATATTATTGCTTATTATAGGAGGTCTATTAGGTAATAATTAATATATAGGAGAGATATAAATAAATAAAGGGTATAGGTATGCCTAAATAAAAAGTAAGTAGGTATAATAAATAGAAAGGAAGGTGAAAAATTTTTTATAATAGGAGTTAGTAAAGAAGGTATATAAAAGTTAGTACCCTCCGCTCCTTCCTATTTGTTTTGATATAAGATAGAGAGATCGAGGGAAAAGTAGTTAATAGCAAAAATAGTAATAATAAAGAGAAAACTTATAGTCCTAATATTAATTTAGGATAGATATATTCTTCCTATTAAAAGGATAGGAAAACTATTTAGTTATACACGAGGTGCGCGCCTTCTTATAGCTCTTTTATTATCCTAGTTAAGGGGGAATTTAGCGTTATATTTATTAATAAGATCGCTTATATTAGGTAATAGGGAGTCTCTTTACTCCTAGGTATTATCTTTTGCTATAAAGCCTTTCTACTAGATAAGGTATTTAATAGTAGGTTTGCAACTTCTCTATAAAACCCTTCGTTTAATAATATAGTTAAGTTCCTACTCCTTACTACTATTAACCTTAATAGGCTTTAGTAGCTAAGTCTCGTAGTTGAACGGGTCTTTTCCCTAGGCTAGCTTATTTAGCTAGGTTATAGAGAGGATTAGGTAAACCCGCTAGTACTTAGGAATATCTACCTCATAGGCAAGAGGATTAATAATACGCTTAATTCAGAAGGGTCCTATCTATCTAGAGGTCTATTTACTATTACGTTATCCTAGTAAGTTAAATCCTTTATTAAGTCGTATCTAGACTTTATCCCTTTTATTAAAAGTTATAATAGAGTAGTAGTTATTATATCTCTCTTTATGCGAGGCATTCGCTATATTAATAAGTAGTAGTGCCTCCTTCTAATATATCTCCCTAAGGATAGTAAGGCTCTTAGTCGGGGCGCTCGTTTATATAACTATATCGAGGATACTTCATAGCTTAAATCTGAATATAACCTCGTTTAGCGATCATCAGATTATAGTAAATAGAGAGTTATTAAGATTATATTATAGGGCAGGTAGTATATCGATCTATAGTATATTAGGGGATTTAGATATATAGAACTATATTACGATTTCAGCAGTCTAATTTATTCTTTCGCTCTGCCTATCTATCTAGGGGTAGTATGCTATTAAGAGGAGGAGCCTAATATAGAGGGTATTAAATATCGCATACTATATTATAGAGATAAACTTAGGATCCTAGTTACTAATAATACGACGTAGAATTCCCTAGTCTAAGAGGAAAAATATATAGAGTAGGACTATTACTTATTCTTTTGCTCTATAGGTTAAATATCCTGCGAAAAGGATTATCTTCTTTAAGAATTTATATATTACTATTATTAATATATCTAACTCCGGGAAACCTAGTAGGGCGTAGGGACTTCCCTAGGATAGCACCTTAGGTATATTAGTAACGAAGTTAATAGTAATAATATTATAAGGAATATCTATAATAGGGATAGGTTATAGCTATCCTAGTAGCCTTTAGCAGTCGATTTAGCTCTCCTTGCACTAGTTATAGTAGGTAATATATTATCTTATAAGCGACTTCTTATTATAGAACTAAAAAGTCGATATTTCTATTATTATATGGTCTACGCTAAAGTAGTATTTTTTATTATAGCTAAGGCGGAGAATCGCAGGTACTAACTTATATAGGATATAGAGTCTCCGGGTGCTATTAGTAGCTATATAAAGGATAAGCCCTTCTAGCGATAGACTCTAAGGAGTCGTTCGATAGCGTTTTAGGGCCCTCCTAGCAGCTCTAGCGCTATTTTCCTTAGTAGTAGCATTAAATAGTAACTACTACTTACCCGGTTCCTTCTGCTAGGATCGGAGTTATTTAAGAATTTTGCTATACCTCGTGTTATTAATATAATTATCTATAATCTTAGCGATAAAGTCCTCTGAAATGCTTATAGTTATCTCTCCCCTTGTTCTATAGGCTTAGGACTTCTCAGCTAACTAGTTAACTATACTTATAAATCCTACGTCGTTATTATCGCTATAGGTTATTTCTATGAGAACGTCGCTATCCTTAAACCTATTAGCTTAGCCTGAGGCTATAAGCAATAGCAGGCGCGAGAAGGCATCGGGGATAATATTAAGCTTGCCTAGTATATAGGTAATATTGAGGTTAAATTGCAATAGGTAGTTTATAGCGCTCATAAGCTATAGGTTAGCCTTATTAAGGTCTATAGTCCGTAGCGAGGTATATATAAGAATTCCCTTTATAGCTGCATGATCTATGAGAATTTATATAGGGTGCTTATTCAATTACACGAGCTTATAGAGCTTTTTTATAACCTATATTACTACTACTACCTCTACCTCTATAGCAAAGTATCGCTTTTCTAAGGGCGATATAACCTTAGATAGAAAAAGCACTAGTTAGATATAGATTTATATAAGATCTTTGCTAGGTATATTAGTACTATTCTATAGGATACTTAGTTAGAATACTATAAGCCTAAAGCTGCTTTTATAAGTATTAACCTTAAAAAATATAAGCTTATTTAGGTTATAGTAATATCTTATAACCTAGTTATAGAGATTCTCTTAGAGGGCGTTCTACGCCTCTTGCTCGCTTAGTATTAGCTCGAATAATACCTTTTAGACCCTCTTTATTCAAACTGCTTTTAATAGACTATTAGGAAGTATATTTTTATTATAGAGTTTCGCAATAAGACAGGTCTTTCTATCCTATAGTAGCGTTATAATAATATTATACTAGGGTATATTATATCGCAGCTATCCGGCTATTCCGAGGTATCTCTCGATATTATAGAGAGTTTTTAGGAAGCAGAGGTTCTTAAAAGCTATAATCCTATCCTCTATTCGTTTAATACTATTAGTATTTACTATATAGCTAAGGAATCTTACTTTAGGAAACCCTATAAAGGACTTCTTAGGTCTAATATAAAGGTAGTTATTCTCAAAGAGCTTAAGGATAATATCGATATGCTAGAGATAATCCTCGTTATTATCGCTAAAGATAATAATATTATTAATATATGCTCGAGCAAAGTGCTTATAGTTATGCAAGAGGCGATCTATAAAACGCTAGGCGTAGGCTAGCGAGTTCTTAAATCCTATGAGGATAACGTTAGAAACCTCGATACTATAGGGACTTATTACTACTATCCTATTATAGTATTTTAAGTAGATTATTAGTTAGTAGAAGAACCTAGTAGTATTAAATATTATTATACGTTTCTTCCCTCTAAGGGCATCTATTATATTATCTTAGTCGGGAAGCAGGTATATATCTAGGATAGTAATTCGGTTAAGAGGGCGGAGGTTAATAATAACCCTGCCTTTTTTCATACTATAAACTACTTGCTATATAACGAAGAGCGGATAGATAACTAGGATTAGCCTATTACCCTATACTATCTTGCTATTAGTATATATCTTGCTATAGATATTCTTAATAACTTCGAGGTCTTTAGCGCTAAGGGGGTAAGGCTTTACTATAGCTTTCTAGTTTTGCTATACTTTAACGAGCTTAATATATATATATTAGTTATCCGGCATAGGTACGATCCCCTTATTGCAATAGACGTCTCAGTTATTGAGGATTTCCTTAAGTCTATTAGTAAAAACCGCATCCTAATTGCAGATCTTAACTCCGTTCTTACTATATAGGACTAGGATATCTTTTAGCTTAGATATTCTATAGGATAGAATATTATCCGCTTAACAACGCGGTCCTAGGCTAGATTTAGCAAGTAGGGTTATAAACTACGCGCTAGCTACTATATTTCCTATAGCCCTATTGAATTCAGATTGCGAGAACTAGCGCGAGTTTGATTCTCCTCTTATAAGGGTGATAATATCTATATAATTAATAAGGTTAGCTATCTCCTCTGCTTCTATTAGAATAATATAGCCTAGCTACTAGCCTCTTAGGACTATTATTAGCCTATCTATTATATTTCGCATAAGGACGAGCTTAGGGTTATCTGCTATAACTATTATATTAACTATACCTATATAACTAGATTGAAACTACTAAGTATTAGAGCCTTGCTAGCTTAACTTAGGGAGGTTAATAAAGCTAGTAATAATGAATACGTCGCTCTGCGGGGGAATAACTATAATATAGGCGTTATTAACTCATCTAGTTACTAAATGCTATCTCCTGAACTAAACTAGATATTATATTCCGTATACTAAGCAGAACTTAACTATACCCTTATTAAAGTCTATAACTAGCTTGTAATCTTTATAGAACGGTATTCCTAGTAGAAGATTCGCTCTAAGGGTATTTATAACTCTAGGTATAATAATAATATAGCTATAGATCTCTATGTTACTAATAATACCTGGGATATCGAAGTTAAATATAACCTGCTCTATTACCTAAAAGGTTAAATCTACTGCGTTTATCTTCCGTAGTTCTATTATTTAAAACATAGGATTTCGCATAAAGCATAGCACCTAGTTCCTATTAACTAGAGTTATTAAGGCGCCTATATCGATATAGACTTCCTCTAGGCTAGCTATATTATCGCTTTTTACGTTAAAGCGGAAATATATCCGTTTAGCTAGTATTATTTATTTCACTAGTTTCACCTAGGCGTTAATAATTTGGTTTTTCTTAAGTAATACCTATATATTATTTGCTAGGGGAATTATAATAAGACCTGCGAAATTTACTATATTATTAACGTAATATATAGCAGAGTCTATAACTAAAGTATTTAGGGAGCTCGCTAGCAGGCTCCTCGCTATAAATGCGATATCCGTCGTCTAGCCTGCTGTTTCCTCTTTGCGCAGTTGCTCTGATAGGGTAGCTGAATCATAGGGGACTTCCTATATATCTAGCAGGATATAGCTGCTATTAACGAGGTTATTAATATTATAGTTATCGTCGTGATCCTCCTATATATAATGGGCGTCTAAGTTAGTCTATCCTAGTCTATTATATTTCATATAACGTCGAAAACCTGGGTTTCTCTATAATTAGTTCTATAGGTAGCGATCTTTCAAGTTTTAATGGTTATTAGAGCGCTAGAAGTGTTGCTAAGGCTCTGAATGCTACTAAGGTTAATAACGTTATTAGGGTTATAGATTATTATGATTATCCCGTTAGAAGTCTTAGTTATTCCGTTATAATCCCTTGTTATTAGTCTATATTGTATTATTAGATTCTTCTATTATATAGTTAACCCTAATTAGCACCTAGAGTCGATGCTAAACTGCCTTGCGTTTTTTCTCAGCTATATTAAGGTAATCCTCGAGAGTATTACTAGTAGTTAGTTTATCTAGGAATCGCTAAAGCTCTAGGTCGATTATATTATAGAAGATTATTAATAGCTACCTAACTATAGATATTAGTCCTAACTATACCCTACTATATTTAAAATAGTTCTAGGCAAAGTTATAAATATCTTTATCTCCCTTAAGGTCTTCTATAGTAAACCTATATATAGCAATCTATTAGATAGACTCCTATTAAGTTAGTGTAAAATATCTCCTAATGGCATCGCATAGGGTGTAATATCCCGCGTAGAGGTAGTTCTATTATTTAATTAGCCCGAGTTAATATTCCTACTAGCTAAGTGCTTTTTCTCGCAATAGAGAGCTCTAATTCTATATAATCTCTAATACTACGGATAGGCTAGTAGTTTTAATATCTAGGCTAGAGATCTATAGATCTATCTCCTTATAGTATAGAATATCCTAGTTATAAAAGATAGGCTCTATACTATACTTCTTATTAGTATCTAGCTAAAAAACACCGTACTATTAGATAAATCTACCTTCCTATCGGGTTCCTGCAGGCTATAGCATCCTAGTATTAGCCTCGAGCTTACTAAATACTCAAAGGAGTAAAGCCTTAAGACCCTAGGCTAGTAGCTCCGGGTAGGGCCCCTAGGATAATAGTAAAAATATTAGTAGTAGCGCTAAAGTCTACTATAGCAGCTAGGTCCTCCCTACTAATAAGTCCTACTTTAGTAAGCCTATAGTAATATTATAAAGAATTTATAGTATTCTATAAATTTTTCGCTCTAATAGTCCCGCAATAGTATCTTCTAGCGCTATAAGTCGCGGTTCGGGGTTTTTACTACTCCTACTATAAATATTATCTATTATAGCTCTTACCTTAATAAGAGGTCCTAGGGGTTTAATATCTAACTAGCTAGACTAGATAGGAGTTATAACTCTTTTATCTCTTAGGGGCAGAAGGGTGATTCTCTTGCTAGCTTTATAAAGGCTTTCTTCTCTAGATAGGGGCATAAAAAGTGCTACTATTACTAGAGTATCCCTTATAGCTATAATTATATTAATAACGCTAATTAATATAACTATATAGTTATTAGGCTCGAGTATCTAGTAATAGCATAGATTAGCTTTTACCTTCTAGCCTATATTAATAATATCTATATAGGGTATATAGTCATTATCCTATTCGAGAGAGGCGAGGTTCGCTATCTAGTTGCGAAATCGTTTGCTAAGGCTAAGGGTAAAGTTATAGTCCTCATAAGCCTGCTAGAAACTATAGAGCCTACGAGCCTCATTATAGTATCCGATTCTAGCTATATCTCCTATATCGTGATATTCCTCTATAAGAGAGGGATTACTATACTAATTTAATATTAAACTCGAATAGTTAGCTATATAAGTTAATAGTTAAGACCTCTATCTTTTTAACTTCTTTAACTTCCTTCCTTTTAATATATAAATACTTTTAGGAGGAGGTTTCGAGGTTGAGTCTAAGTCCTCTACCTCGTTACGAGTCTTTATAATATAAGGGAGGTCTTAGATAAGGAAAAAAAGAGATAGGTCGTGCTACTAGATATTATAGTCTTCCTACTAGCCTAGAGTTATAATAAGGGTTGCTAAGACTATAAGTAAAATAAGGAAAAGAGCAATATAAGTATAAATAATAATAAATAGTGTAATAGGTAATTATAAGTATATCGTGATATATTCTATAATAGCCGAGCCTTCTAAGCTATCTGCTAGAAGTCTCCTACTTAAAGGATAGGCGTTGAGCCCAACCGTGGTCACGTGGAATGCCACGTGATAGCCGACTATATCACCAAAAGGCGTGTGACAATATCAGAGTCTAAGCTATTAACTATATATATAAAGATGTAATAAATATAGATACTTATCTCTAAGTTAAATACTACTATATTTAGGGTATTACTTAGTAATGACTTACTAAGGATATATCCCCTTATAAGTTAATATCCTTTATTAATATATAAAAAGTAAAGGTATTAAGCTAGGGAAAGGTTGATTATTATATAAGCATTACTCCTAATATTTACTAAAATATAAGCTAGATATCCTCTATTAACTCTAACTTAAATAATAATAAGCTTATTATTAGCTAGTTATTCCCATTTATATTCCTCTTAACTTAATATCTCCTCCTTACTAAGCTCTAGGGCTTAATTTCACTCTAGAGTTAGTTTTTTATTAAATCCTTATTTTCTTCTAAAGAGTTAGCTATTACTTAGTAATTATTTTTAATTTTATAATATGTAAGCTCTTTTTTAGGGTCTTTATTTTTATAGCCTTATATAATTAATCCTCTTTATTAATTTAATACTAAGTAATATACCCTCTAACTCAATAAATATAATAAGTATAGGAGTCCCTTATACCTTTCTATAGCTATTAATATTATACTAGGGGGGTATTTAAAGAGGACCTAGAGTTTTAATAATTCTAATATCTCACTTCTGTAACTCATAAGATATATATAGCTCTAGTTATATAAATATCCCTCCTAATATCCTTAATAATAGGTCTCTAGTAGGTTACTAAGTAACTACTAGGGGCTTTCTAGCGCTCTACTTTTTATATAATATTCTAAATCTTTAAGAGCTAGCTATTTTATTAACTAGTAAGTTAATAGTAATTAGCTAATCCCTTAGCCTAGGAGTAAGAGAGGCCTCTAGAAGTAAGATCTAGATTTAACTTAGCGAGTTTATACTACTTATATTAGCTAATATTTTACTTAAATCTTAATAAGAAGGTTATTAGGGTTTTATTCTCTTTCCATTAGAAGGTTTATATTTAAGCTATAGCTTATAACTAGATATTAGGGCTCTTATAAGTTTAATTAAAGTAAGTTATAAAATCTTCTAGGTTATATTTCTTATTATTACCCCTAGCTTTATAGAAAATAGAGACTATTTATTAGAGAGTAGTATTTAGATAGGAGTTAATAGGGTACTATATCTCTATATTTATAGGGTAGAATACCTTATTTATAGCGATCTTATACCTTATTTATTATACCTAGGAGGTATATTCCTTCTACTTATTTAAAAGCTTTAAGAGTAAGAGTAATAGCTTCTAGTATATTATACTAGGTATTACGAATAACTTATTAGTAATACTTATAGGGTTGTATATAGCTATATATTAGCTATTCCCCTACTTAACCTCTTATAAATATTATAAAGAAACTCTAATACTATTATTAAATTAGTATATAATAGCTTATTTTAAGTTTTAATTATATTATTATTAACTATCTTACTAACTAGTAGGGAGTAGCGCTTAACCTATTATTATTATTATAATAATAAGCTTAAATATATAAGGGGTTAGACCTAAGTTAATTTAATAAGAGCTCGCTATAATACTATTTATTTAAGCTAAAGAGGAAAAGGGGAAGTTTTCCTCTCTAGTAGAGATTTTGCTAGCCTATAGGGGATTACTAGGTAAGCCCTAGGTAGCCCCTTAAGGCGGTAAACCTAGGCAGAAGCCCAGGTAGGCTTAGCCCGGGCGTAGCTTATAATAAGCTTATCTAATAACTAACTATCGCTCGTTAGTCTTATCTAGGTTAGGTAGATCTCTAGAGATAGTTAACTAAGATTACTAATATTTAGCTATTAGTATATATCTATCTAGTAATAGCTAGCGAGTATAATTTATAGATTCCGCTAGAGCTACTTATCTAATATATATTAGAGGGGATTAGTAATAATTAGGTTATTAGTAATAAAGGGATTAAAGGGGTTATTAGTATTATTATAAGAGGATTTGCTATTAGAGGCGGTTATAGACTATTTAGTAGTATCTATTATACTATTATTATTAAGCTGGAGATAAAAATAGGCGTTATAAGGTAATAAGGGTAAGGTTATTAATAATAACGTAAAGTAATAATAAAATAAGTATAGGAAGGGTAAGTTATATCAGTAAGTTATTTAGTAAAGGGTTTTTAATATAAATAATAAAAATTTTTAAAGTTATAGGCGCATAGAAAAAAGGTAAATAAATAATAACTAGAGAGTAGGCAGGAAAGAAGGTACTAATAATAAGTAGAAAGTTAATAAAAGTAGGTCTATAATAGTTAACGCAGCAGAGAAAGGGGGTTATTATTTTATTTAGGAAGGAAGGAGGTAAGAACTCTCTAGGACTAATAAAGAGAAGATCTAAACCTAATTATCGGTAGCTAATAAGTTAGAGTAGAGAGAATATATTATATGGAATATAAGAGAAAAAATAATACTTATATAGATATAAACTCCTAATAGAAAGGTACTTTATCCTATTATATCTATACCCTACATAAATAGCGCCCCTTTATACGCTACGATTTATAATAGTTATATAATAAGTTAGGTATATCTTATTTTATAATATTAGGAGGGTACTAGGTTAGTTTAGGGTAGCCTAACTATTTAATATAATAATAAAGCTTACTATTATAAGTATTATAAGCGAGGATCTACTTAATAATAAATTTCTCTTTATTACCTTATCTTATTAACCTTAGGGGCTAGCTTAGCTATTTAAATAGATCTTTCTAAACTAGGTCGAGGTATTTAATAGATATTTTAAGGTATTACTTAAGCTAAGGTAGTAAGTAGATATAATACCTTAATAGGTTAATAGCTTCTTTAATCTTAAATAAACCTTCTTATATATATAAGAACTTAGTCTAGCTATTAAAGTAGTAACCTAGGAAACCCTTCTTTAATAGTTTAATATAGACTATATCGCTAGTAGCTAACTATAGGGGCTAGTAGTACTTATTATCATAATACGGTTTTATCTTTAAAAGTAAGGTCTAATAAGCCTCTTATACTTCCTAGCGGATCTTATATTATTAGGAGCTAAAGTTAGTTACTATTTAGTATATAAGGGATAGAAAGGACTTTATGATCCTACTAAAGAGGATTTTATAGAGGATATATCTTATAGTTACTAAAATAGATATATGAAAGTAGGCTAGGATATAGGATAGGATATCTTCCTAGTTAGAGTAGTTAAGTTAGGACCTAACTAGTATTGAAAGTTTATAGATAATTGTCTATATAGTTCGCTTATCTTATTCATTAGCTTAATAATAATATACTACTAAGACTTTAAGTTGAATATTAATAGTAGCATATAATAATATCTATAAAGCTAAAATAAGCTTAGGGTTAATATTAGAGATAAAGATATTAAATAGACCCTAATTAGAGTAAATATTATAAATATATAATATAGCTTATTATTCTACTATCTAATCTATATAACTAATAAGTCCTCTTATAAACTTAGATATCTTTTTAATAAGGAAGAGGATAGTATTATATCCTTATCTAGATATAAGTAAAGTAGTAATAAAGTCTAGATAGATTATTAATAGAAGAACGCGGGGTATTTTAATTAGAGTAAGGTCGCTATACAAAGCGTTTTAATCTAGTTTTACTTTATAATACTGTAGGAAATATATAATATATGACTATAATTCGTAATATATAATCTAGAAGAAGTAGCTTTTCTATATAAAGTTATATATTCTTCCTATGCTAATATATACCCTATTATTATAGGTATCTTTATAAATATTAGGTATAGCTATCTATAGAATATAAAGTTATATGTCTTCTTTGTCTCTAAAGTAGAGTAATTTTAACTAGTTAAGAAAGAAGCTATATAGGTTCTATTAACTAGTTTAGATTATTATATTATAGATATAGTAAAAGGTTAGATCTATTAGTAGTACTTATAGGATCTTAGATCGAAGCTCGTTAGATATTACTAAGTTAGCTATAATTATATCCTCTATTAACGCTACTTATATCTATTTATAACGGGCGGAGGTTCTATATAATTAGCTTATTACTTAGCGCTATAACGGGTAGTAATCTAGATCTTATGTAATAGATATACGTTATCTAGTTATAGTATATTATTATTTACTAGGGCTTTCTCGTTATTAGGAGTATTACGAGCCTGGATGAGATCGTAGGGAAAAGGACTTATCGGACTACCCTATAGGAGTCTGTAGAAGGAGGATACTAGGTGGCGCCTCGGATAATAGGCTATGCTAGGAGCCTGTAGAAGGGGAATACTAGTAGCGCCCCGGGTAACGGGCTATCCTAGGGAAGTCTATAGATAGGGGGTACTAGGTAGCTCCCTAGATAAGTCCTCTAGCCCTCATGCACCCTTATATAGTAAACTAGAGGGCTAGAGAAGAATAAACGTTATAACTTTATACCTATCTATATTAACTCTTTTACTCTATACTATAACCCGTTTATAATACGTTCTTCTCTCTTACCTATGCTAATAGGGGTGCAAACCGTTAGAGCAGTATGATATATAACGACGATACCTACCTATAGGTCTACTAGGGAGATAGGGTCCCCTGCTAACCGGGAGCTACTAAATAGCTAAACTCAAGATAAGATACTTATTAATTAGAACGATAAAGAGAGTACTAATAAGGAACTAGTTAATTAATTAATAGAGGCTAAATTAGATTATCTTATCGAGGAGGAAGAAAAGAAGAGTCGACTAAAACGTAAATAAGAATATCTTAAGGCTTTAAGAGCTAGCTAACTATTAATCCTAATAGATAACCCTATTACCTACTAGGTAGTTATTAGTAGCAACCCCGAGGTGAAGAAGCACCGGTTAGAACTTTAGAGGAAGCACCTCCCGACGCTTAGGTATAAAGGGGGTACCTAGACCGATTATAATTGATTTATATTTAACCTCGATACGCGATTTAAAATAAACGAGAATACCTCAGACCTTAAGAAGGTGCTATATATTACTAGGTACCTAGAAGGATTAATAGCAAAGCAATAGACCTTATACCTTTCTATTAGATATAATAATAAGGTAAAGAATATTACTTAGATAATAATAGAGGACTAGTTAACTAATAGCATAGCTAATAAGGGGTCTAGGATCCTTAGTATATAAACTTAGCTTGAACGGGCCTACTAGCAACCGGGATAGTTATACTAGAGCTTTATTAATTACTACGAAGGGATTGAGGCGGAGAGCCCCTATTAATAACTAGAGCAAATCCGGGTAGCTAACGTAGTAGCTAGGTTAGACCCTAAGCTCTATTACTATATTATAGCGAACGGATTACTAAAATCGCAGCTCGAACTTAACGCAAGGGCTAGGAACGCCGAACTTATAATTAATATATAAATATATAGGCTACTAATAAGGGACTAGAGGACTAACTATAAGGAATAATAACTAGAAGGCTAAGCTACTAAACTAGAGGAATAGACTAAGACTATAAGGGGGGACTATAGCTATACTAGTGCTTACTAGGAGCCTACTAAGGACTCGTTATAGGATACTAGGAGGGAAACTATTTATTATAGTTATAATAGGAAAGGCTATATCTTATTAAGGTGCCTATACTATAAGAAATGCAGCTATACCTGCTATAAAGGCAAACTATACCCTAGCGAATAACTAGAGGAGAACTAGGTAACCACGCGGACGGTTCAATAGGATAGCAACTAGCTATATCGCTTCGAAATAATAATATAGGTCCGGGTTATAGGTAGCTAGAAGACTAGTACCACGCTTATTAATTATAGAGCTAATAAGAACATTATAGACTAGAGGGTTATAACCGATACCTAACTAGAACCTAATAACTTAGAACCCATAAGGGGAATATAGGTATCCAAGGGACCTAACTATAGCATATAGAAGTTAGTTACCCGAATAACTAATAGTATAGGCGTCCAGCGGACGGTTTTATATAACTTTAGGATTAGTAATAGTAATAGCTACGATACTATCCTAGGGATCCCTTAGTATATATTGGAGTACCCTAATATCAATTAGAGGGAGTTAGGCTAGACCTTTCCCCTATATAAGAAGAGCATTCGCCCTATTATAACTAGAAAAGAGCTTAGGCGTATTAAAAACGAAGTAAGAATAGTACTTATAGGGGTACTATGGATTAACTAGATATTAACTACTACTTACTAGAAGTATAACTAGGAACCTAAGGATATTAAGGATATTAAACCGAAGATCCTACCGGAGTACTAGGATTTTAAAAAGGTATTTAATATTAACCTAGCAAGAACTATACCGGAGTTTAGGACTACTAGGAGCTACCCTATTAACCTAGAGCCTAGGATTAAACCCCTATTTAGACCGATCTACCTACTAGCTAAGAAGGAGTTAGAGGAGTTAAGGGACTATATGTATAAGGCCCTATAGAAGGGATAGATTCGCTTATTAATAAGTCTAGTAGGGGTGCTAATCCTATTTATCCCGAAGAAGGGGGGTAAGTTAAGGTTATATATAGACTACTAGGGACTTAACTAGGTAACTACTAAGAACTGCACCCCTCTTCCCTTAATTAATAAAATCCTCGATTAGCTCTCCTAAGCGAAGTACTTTACTAAGCTTAACCTTAAAGATACTTATTACTAGATAAGGATCCGAGAGGGAGATAAGTAGAAGATAGGATTCTATATATAATATAGTTATTATAAATATTATATTATACTATTTAGGCTTATTAACATACCCGCTACCTTCTAGATATTTATTAATAAGTTACTCATAGGCCTAGTTAACGTTATTTATATTATATATTTAGATAATATCTTAATATTTATTAACGATATAGACTCTTATATAGAGGCAGTGAGGTAGGTACTCACCCGGTTAGAAGCTAATAACCTCTATGCGAATCCCGATAAGTACGAATTCCATAAGGAATAGATCGACTTTCTTAGGTTCGTGGTTTTAGCAGATAGCATCGCTATAGAATAGGAGAGAGTCTGGGTAATCGCTAAGTAGCTAGTACCTACTATAATATAATAAATCTACTAATTTCTAGGATTTATAGGGTTTTATAGGAGATTTATTAAGAATTACTCCAAAATCTATAGCCTGCTTACTAACTAACTTATTAATATAGCTAAAGGATAACTATTCATAACTAGTAAGGTACTAGTTACCTTCTATTAGCTCCGCGCTTTATTTATAGAGGTACCTATTTTATAATACTTTAACCCCACACTCCTAATTCGCATTAAAACCGATGCATTAGACTTCGCAATAGGGGCGATATTAAGCTAGCTAGAGGGCGATATATAGAGACTAGTAGCATTTATATCTCAGAAGCTTAAGGGGGCGTAACTATAGTATAGTATGCTAGAAGCAGAGCTACTAGCTATTAGGGAGGTAGTAGTAAGGTAGCAGCACTATTTGCTTTACTCTTAGTACTATATCTAGTTTATTACTAACTACCTAGGTTACTAGTACCTCGCTAATAAGCAGATGCTTAATAACTATTAGGCATAGCTACTATAGGACCTATCGATATTTAACTTCGAAATCGAGTACTAGCTAGGTCGCTATAACCTAGCTAATAGCCTCTTATAAAGACCTAATTATACCCCTGAGGATATAGAGATCGAGGAAGCTAGAAACTCGCTCCTATAGGACTTTTTATAACGGTTTAACTAACCTACTATCTAGAGGGTAAGTTCCAGGCGATAATAAGGTGCTTAACTATTAAATACCTCCCCTGAATAACTTATACCATCGCTTTAGGACTAAGTTAAGGAAGCCTAATAGAAAGACCCCTTTTATATTAATAAGGAGTAGGAATAACGAGGGATAAGGTAGTTACTAGATAATACTAATACCCTATAATACTATAAGGGCCTATATATTCCTAATAACTATCCGCTTCGGAAAGAAGTCCTTAGAGCGTTCTATAACGAACTATCTGGAGGTTACTAGGGGGTTACTAAGATACTAAAGAGGATTAGGAAGTCGTTTTTCTAGAATTCGCAGAAGAGTAATATAAAGGAATATATTAAGACGTATATAATATATTAGCATATGAAACTGAGATACTACCTCCTATATAGCGAACTTGCACCCCTACTAGTATCTACCTAGCCCTTTTAATAAATATCGATTAACTTTATTACTAAATTACTGCTATTCCTCATAGCGGGGAATAAGCCTTATAATAGCATTCTCATTATTATTAACTGATTTATGAAATACTCCCTATATATCCCTACTAGGGAGTTACTTATAGCTAGTAGGTTAGCTATACTACTTACTAAATATATTTTCCTTATATTCAGGGTCCTAGAAGCTATTATATCTAACCGAGGATCACTATTTACTAGCAATTTTTAAGCTAAAGTATACTACCTACTAGTTATTAGGAGGGAACTTAGTACCGCCTTTCACCCCTAGACTAATAGCTAAATAGAACGCTAAAATCAGAGCATCGAGCACTTTTTATAAGCTTTATGCAATATTAACTAGGATAATTAGGTAATATAGCTCGACCTAGCTCAATTCATTTATAATAACTCCTATTATAAGGCTACTAAGATACTACCCGCTGAACTACTAATAGGATATTCTCCCTGCGGACCTAATAACGTCAAACCTTAATAAAAGGTCTTAGCAGTCCTAGTAGTATATAATAGAGTTCAGGGTCTACTCACCTAGAGGTTAGCTATTACTAACTTGCTTTATAAATATAATAAGGCATATAGCAAGTTCTATAATTAGAGGAGGACCCCTATTATTTTCGCTATAGGAGACCTCGTATTACTTTCGACTAAAAATATTAGGCAAAAGCGGCCTTCTTAGAAACTTTCCAACAAATACCTAGGCCTATTCAGGATCTAACAGGTAATTAATAGGGGATGAGCATATAAACTATATATAGATAAAAACTACCGAATTTATAATATTTTCGCACCTATATAATTAGAACCCTTTTTTAGCTTAGCTATCCTACCACGAGAAATCCCAATTAATAACGATAATAACAATATCTATATAGTAAACCATATTATCACCTATAGGGGCCCTAGATGGAACCGTTAGTACCTCATCAAATAGAAGGGCTATAGTAAACTAGATAATTCATAGGAATTATAATAAAATATATATATTAATTTATAAAATAACTATAAAGCTAAATTATAAGCAGAAATATCACGATCCCTATATGATTTAACGAGTAACTAGTAGGTAGTTAGAAACTAGGTATAATAGCCGGGTATTTCAATTTATTAGCCCGAAGGCCCCCTAATAAGGCGAGAAAACGAAAAACGCCTAAAGGCTACTAATAAGATAGAAAAAAGATAAAAACGAGGCCTAAAGGTAACTATATATACCTAGAGCTTATTAGTAGCTTACTAGGGGCGCTCCTAAAAAAATTTAAATCCCCTAGGTGCTAGCACCTATCTTATTAGAGCTATTATCCTCGCTACTAGAGTTAGTAGTAATAACCTCGTGATTCTAAAAAAGTTAGAAACCGATTAGATAAGTACTAGGGAGGTACTAGTAGGGCTTATAGGGATTTATAACTTTATTATAGGAGTCGAGCAACTCCTAGGTATATATAGCTTATAACTCCTACGCCTCTGCCTAATACTTAGCAAACCGCTCTATCTTGGAGTAATAATAGCAGAGCTCCTTATACTACTTATATAATAACTCGGTCTATTTCTCTACCTCCTTAGAGAGGTGCTATTAGTAGGTAGTAGCCTCCTCTAAGGCAGCTACCTAGTAGTCCTCTATTTTTATAGAGATTTTAGCCTTCTTAGCTTTATACTTCTTAGGTATTATATTAGTATTATTCTTTTTAGCCTAGAGGGCCTTCTTTACTATAAGCTAGGTAGCGAGGATCTCCTCCTAAGTATAATTAGATACTAATAGTAAAGTACTAGAGAGGTATTAGGTAACCTACCTTATTCTTATTATACTAGGATAAAATATCGGGCTCGGTACTACCCTCGTCTATAAGGCGCTTAAGCTTATTAGCAGCGCTTATTATATAATAGGTAGGCTATAAGGACTTAGCAGCTAAGGACTAGAAAATAATATATAAAACTTATATTAGTATAAGATTTTCTATTACCTATTTTAATATAATACTTATATTTAGTTAAAATATCTAAAATTATATAAATTAGTAATAAAGTCTAAGGCTAAAAGCTAGTAAAGCACTAGATAAGTACTAGCTAAGGACTAGGTACTTACTATCGCTCTCGAAGCAGATAATCAAGCTTGCGAAGAGCTTAATATCAGGGATATTACCCTTAGGGGGCTCCTACTTCGCCTACGCTAGGAGATAGCAGTAGCAGGAGCACCCCTAGAGCTCACCCGTTATTAGGATATAAGAAGCATCTAGCGTACTAGCAGGAAAGGGGGTAGCATTGTTACTAATAGAATATATAATAATAGATTCGTTATATAATAATTAAGATAAAGTTAATAATAGGGGAACAGGAGATTAATAGTAACTTATTAGTATTATAAATCTAAAGAAGTAAGAGGAAGGATTTTAAGTAGGGTGAAATTTCGAATAATATTTATACTTTTTTAACTCGATATTAAAGTTAGCTTTCTTTATAGCTAAAAGGAGGATAATCTCTAGATTATTATATTATTCGGCTTTATTTAACCCTCCTATAAACAGGGAGGTATTGAGTAACTATAGGATAGCTACTAGCTAACCCCTATATAATAATAATAAACGCTTTTACCCCTAGAGGGAGAATATCTTTATTACCCCTATAAAGCTACTAAAAATATAATAATAACTAGAAAATATAATAATTCAGAGGGCGAATTCAAAGTAATAAAAATAAGCCCGAATAATAAAACGTTTTAGTATAACCCTGCGAAGGAAGGAATAACCCTTATAAGGGAGTTTAGCTATAAATATCTAGCTAACTACTAGGTAGCCCTAGACCTTTTAGATAGAGAGCTATAAGAGTAGCTAGGGTAGAGGATAGATACCTTACTACTAGCTAACTACTCCTCTAAGCGCTTCTAATTACTTTTTATTTTATATAGAAAGCTATAAGAGTAGCTAGGGTAGAGGATAGGTACCTCACTACTAGTTAACTACTCCTCTAAGCTTCTCTAAACTATTTATATAGAAAGCTATAAGAGTAGCTAGGATAGAGGATAATTACCTTACTACTAGCTAACTACTCCTCTAAGCTTCTCTAAACTATAAAGTCCTTTAATACCTAGGTATAGAGCTATAAGAGTAGCTAGAGTAGAGGATAAGATACTCTACTACTAGCTAACTACTCCTCTAAGCTACCTAGCTATTTAAGGAAGAGTTGTATAGCTAGACCTAGGGATGCTAAATTCTAGACCTATAGGAACTAGGAACTAGGCAGGCTTATAAGAAGTAACTAGGTAGGCACTAGGTATCCTCTAGATAACTATAGAGTAGCCTAGTCTAACGATAGACTAGTTTAGAGAGGGGGGATCGTATTATAAGCCTAGATAAGATCATAAAGAAAAGGATTTATTAGACTACCCTATAGGAGTCTATAAAAGGAGGATACTAGGTAGCGCCTCGGATAACAGGCTATGCTAAGAGTCTATAGAAGGGGAATACTAATAGCGCCCCGGGTATTAGGCTATCCTAGGGAAGTCCGTAGATAGGGGGCACTAGGTAGCTCCCTAGATAAGTCCTCTAGCCCTCATATACCCTTATATAATAGACTAGAGGGCTAGAGAAGAATAAACGTTACGACTTTATACCTATCTATACTAACTCTTTCACTCTGCACTATAACCCGTTTATGACAAGGAGGCTCTATATAATTATTAATATCGTCTTATTTATTATTAGTAAGCAATATATAGGGCAATAGGCTTAATATTAGTAGTCCTAATAGAGCGTTAGTATTAATATACTTACAGCCTAGATAATATTAAATAGTAATGCGATCTATTTATTTAGTAAGTATAAGCTTCTAGGTTACTAGTTAGTAGTCACCTTCAGGTTTACTAGAACTAATAGTTTAAAAAGTATTATAGACGACTATATAGTCTAATAGTATATAGATCTTATTATTATTAAGGTAGTGCTCTAGCTTATAGAGTAACTAGACTAGAGCTAACATCTCGATCTCTATAATAATATAGTTTAACTAATATATAGGATAAGAAAAGGATAGGTTATATCTTATTATTAAGATATTCTTAGTATAGTGCTACTCCAAGGCTTTTTTAATTGCTATTAATATAAAGGATAAAGGGTTTAGAATAGTTTAGAAAGGTGCGATCTACTACTTATATAAGCTTATATTATATATAGTCCTATGCTTTCATAGTATTAGTCTATACTTATTATTATTATTTATTCTCTTTATATTATTATACCTTTTTTACTTATAATATATTATCTATTACTTAAAGCAAGAGGGGTAGCTAATATTATATTGTAAAAGCGTTATATTAGGGATTCTTAAGTAGTAATTTATAGAAACCTATTTTCTTAATCTTAACTAGTAGGTTAATAATCTATATATACTTAAAGATAAACTTATAATAATAGCTTATAAGATCTAATTTACTTTTAAGCTCCTAAAGGTTAGTTAGTATTAATAGTGCTATAATAGCCTCTATTTTCTATTATATAGTATTAAGTCTTAAGCGAGATTCTTAATATCTAAGTGCTTTAAGCCTAGGTTAAGCAAAGTAATATTTAAATAGGGGTAGGTAATATCTAGACTTCTAAAAGAGGGCGAGCAAGAGTTATAAGTAACCTAGATAGTCTTCCTTAGTTTATAAATAAATAATAATATTATCCATATATATAAGCATGAACTACTAAAGGTAAAGGCTAAATAGATATTCTATATAATACTAAAAGAAGGCTAGTAAGGATGCAAGACCTATAATGGCTACTATAAAACGTTTATATCTATAATATAATATAATATATACTATCTTCTATTTATTATCAAGTAAAACAAGAGACGGCTTGCCTGCCTTTGGAAATAGCAGCGCTAATATGCTATTTTTAGCACCTGCTATATTAGGTAATTCTCAGCTACGCTATCCCTTGCTGTTTTTACGCTCCTATAAAACAGCGCCCGCCCTGCTTAGCATGCTAATATACCTCGAAGTTCCTCTTATACCTTTTATTTCTCCAAGCACTACCCACGCTATATTCACCTCTATTCTGCTAGCCTTAGCTATATCTATACTCTATAATAGCAATTATATATTATTAACCTTTAACTCTCGCTTCTACGATATTCTATTTAATAAACCTCTATTTCTTCTAAAGCTAAAGGAAACTAGTAGAAAAAAGGGCTATCCTAGTGCTTTTAGTTTTCTATAGTAATTTTATATATAATAAGTATAATATACCCTGGTATGCTTTAGTATTCTTCTGCTATAACTATGTTATTAACTCCCTTAGTATATTACTACTCATAGCAATTTTATCTACCCATATCTGCTATTTCGGCCCGCCTATTTTATTGATTATTAACATTAAAACTTATAAATACCTAATAAAGCGCTTACTAGGCTTATTACCTATCTTAAAGAGTTCCCCTTTCTACCCTGCTACTAGATCCAAAATTGCCTCTTAAGGTTTTTTAAGAACTTAGGAATTATGGGATATATATTAGGATTATATAACTATAAGTAGTAATCGGAGACGCTGCGTCACTCTGAGCAGTTGAACTAGGTATTATAACGAATGCTTATAGCAAAGCCCTTAGGCTAAGTCCTTCCTCAGGCGAACGGAGGCATACCTCGAAATTACTATATTTAGCAAGTTTTATGTTTTCTACCTCGCTAGTGGTCGGGGTGTTAGTAGTTATAGCGAGAAAAGCACTACGTATTGCGGATATTAGCATCTAGCTAGGCTAGTAGCTAATAAAGGATAGCGTTGCCTCGCTATAGGTCTTCTATCCTTCAAAGATGCGTTAGCAAAGGGATGAATAGCTAGAGCTAATAGAATTCCCTTGTTCGGTAATTCACCTCTTGACTGCAGCCTAGACGTCCGGCTTGCCTATCTCTAGTGCCTATCTCCAATGCCTATCTCCAGTGAGACGCTAGGAACGAGAACGGCCTCGTATATCCGAGATAATGCACGCCCTGTAGCTATGCCTCTGAACGATAGCCTAGTAATACTATTCATGAAGTATGCTCCTCCAAACGCTGTTAGCTTATCTAACGTCGGTCTAGACCTTGAATATATGCTATAAAGCAGTCTTCTTCCTAAGACTCTGAGAATTAGCTTATATTAGTACCTCAGAATACTTAGCTAGGGCATAGCTCCTATAAATAGCTATGAGCAGTTGCAGAGGTCTCTATAATATAGCAACCTCCAAGAGGATAGGAATATAAACCTAGTAGTAGTTTTTGATACTAAGGAGCGAGGGCTTACTAATAATAATATTACTTAATTAGAATACTCTCATACTATAGGCAGAATACCTAGTTATTAAAGCTAGTTATCTATACGTCTATATCTAGGAGCAGGAAAGATAAATAGCTCGACTTCACTAAAGGGCGCTTCAGGTAGTAGCTACTATAGCTTCCTAAGTTAAGGAAATTGCCTAAAAAGGCAATTTTATCTTAGTTATACTAGGTATCTAGCTCTACCTTATCTTAGCTCTTAATAAGATAGTTTTAATATTAGTTATAATATATATATAAGATAGTAAGCGCTAGGAAGCTTAAATATATCCCAAAGCGCTAGTATAATATTCCTAAGACTATTAATAGCTCTAACTATAAGTTCTACCTCAAGCTCTACTAGCATAAGCCTATTATACGGCTTATAAGGCAATATCTATAATGCATTATATAGTTAGCTAGGATAAGTAAGGGGCAGATAACCCCTCTTACCTATGCATAGGGGCGGGTAGTTACGCTAGTTAGAATATTCATCAGGCTCGATAGAGGGTTAGGCTTAACTAAATAGGCCTCTTTTAGTATAACTCCAGGGCTAGATCTAGTATTAATAGATAGATAGATGGCTATCTCAGTCTAGCAATTATAATTCATACTACTAGGAGCAGCCCTAGTAGTTAAGACCTAGCGATATAGCTTATAGGACTTAGCCAGGGGCTCGGGGCTATAAGTTTCTTTATCTATTCTAATAGCTTATTTAGCAAGTCTGCTATTACTACTATCTTTAGATAAGACGAATAGCAATCACAAAGGGTAGAGACCCTACTAGTATATTAAGGGCGTTAGCTAGGCTTAGAAGGGGATATCATACTCTCTAGGGTCCTATATAACAAAGGAGTCGCTAGTAAGTTAACTAACCCTAGCCTAGGGTTCTAACGCAGGTTTAGAAGCAGCAGGCTCCTCCAAGGGGTAATAGGTGGACTTTTTAGTCCAACTGTTATATCCAGGAAAGGGGGGGTCATTCCAATACGGATAGCCTATATCTATATCTTATATAACGCCCTCGTATCCTCACTATTCCACTAGTTAGCTTATACTAAACTATTTAACCTTTCTTCTTTTATTAATAATAGTTAGGCTATAATTCAGATAACTAGATATAGAGTCCATAGGATAGCTCTATAAAAAAAGGAGCATGAGTAGAAGCTTATATAACTAAAACGCTAACGCGAGCGCGAAGAGCAATAATATTAATCACACCTCCTACTAATAGCGCTTCTAATACTACTTGAATTAGATATTAGAACTCTCGTTAAAATAGAGGCCTAAACTATTAGCTTTGCATTAGGTATACTCCTATTATATCCCGCTAAGCCTTGACTTATAATAGATAGCTAATTTTAATAACCTTTGCAGTATTAATGACCTTGCCTTTAATTTCATTAGAATAGATTAGACTAATAATAGGAATGATATTGCACACGCCTTGAGCTGCTTCATACTACTATCTGGGATAGGTAGTATTATAATAGTAATAACTAAACCTATCTCTTTAGAGGAGACTAAGTTAACCTCAGAATTCTAGTTATCTTAGATACCCCTAATTACCTAGCCTCCTATAGAATAGACCTCTTAGGAAGAGTTAAATATTTTACCTGAGGAACTGCCCCTAGTTCCTAACCTAGTAAAATATGTAATAGCATATATTCGCCTAATAAGTTACATTATTACTAACTTAAATATAGGTGAGATACTAAAATCCTATATATAAAGGAATTCAAGATTAATACTAATACTATATAGCTATTACTAAGGGTAAAGGGAGGAGCGAGAGCAGCAACACCTGCAAAAACTATAGTAATAACAGCTTAGCTAATAATAATAGCAGTAGCTCTGATAGTGAAGATATAGGTAGCAAGAGCTGTTCTCAAGAGTTAGCAGTTCTAGGACCTAAACTTATAGTTCAAGATTTATTAAGAATTGCTATATTACATATCCTCTCTAGAAGCTACTCCGCAGCGCCTGACTCCACGAGGGCCCTATCTTACCTAATAAGCCCTATTTCTAGTTTATTAATTAAAGTTCCTAATGCTCCCTTGGATGGTATAGAAAAGCCTTAAATAGACGTTTTTATACTTCCTACTCTATCCTCAGATTACGCCTCTATCTTATAATAATATTATAATACTATTACTAATAGGAGGAAACGAGGTTATATAGAAATTAAAGATAGCTATAAGAGCTACGATTATCGCTTGCCTAAAAGAAGGAGATTACGAGATACTAGCAGCAGGATAGTATTACTAGTTCTACTAGCTAGGTCTTATGCATACTACTATCCTAAGCCTTAGTAGATAAGCTAGGTAAGAAAGGCCTTATAACCTAATGCAATAGATAGCTCTAGCGCTCTCCTAGAAGCTAACCACAGCCTCAAATAGCTAGCGCTATAAGCTATAGCAACAACTACTTATGTTCTACTAGACTACCTGCGCTAAATATAGATAATGCTTCGAGAGGAGGGAAGCGTATAGGAAGATAGCAGGGGCGATTGCTAACTATAACTAGAGTTACTTTACCACGCCCTAACTACTCTTTAGGGAAACCGGGTCCCCAAAGGTGCGGACTAGTTTCTATCTCTCCTATTACTACCGCAGCGGATCTATCCCTAGCAATATATCATACCTATAGCTTTTCTATAGAATATCTACTATAGCTAATTAATACTATATAGGCACTTATTAGAAGAGGCGCTAAGCCGCCTAATAGTAAGAGGGGATTAGATATGCTTTAGCTATTCCTTGGGTTTATTAGCAATTATACTACGAAGCATCTTCTATATAATATAATAAGCATAAGAAATATCAACTGCTCTAATATAATAAGTTATAAATAGGTATTAGAGGTAACTATCGAGCTGCTAAACTCCAAGATATTCAAAAATAGCAATAGCTTAGAGGATAACCCTAGAGAAGATAGCAATAGTGAAAGGGAGAGCGCGAGCTCTGATTATAGTAATAGCCCTAATATTCTTAAGGAAATAGGTAAAAGGCCTTAATAATGCTATTAGATATCTTTAGATGAATTACGTCTATATATATAGGTTTAGGAGGGAAAAAAGTAGTCTTAGATTGCTAGTAAGTTATAGCAAAGCTGTAAAGGTATTGAGGGGCTAAGAGCCACGGCTAGGTCAAACTAATAGCAGAAGCACCCAAAAGATAGGGTCCGTATTATTATACTACTTTTGCTTGCTTCCTCTAAGATCCCTTATTTCTAGCCTTTAGCAAGTATTTACTAAGTCTTCGCTATAAGGGTTCTATGCCCTAGACCTATAGGCCTCTCTATCCCTTTAGCTTATAATAGCTGAAGCGTCTCCGGCTTCTCTAGTCTAGGTATCTAGTCCCTTATAATTATCCCCCTTCTAATTATAGTAATCCCTACTATAAGATCGGGTATAGCGGGTTAGCCCTCTGTTATTATCCTTCTTAGCTATCTAGGGTAGGCCCTAGTCTTTTACTTATTACTACTATTATCTAGCGTAATATCTATTCGCTAAATATTCGCTAAAAGATAGTAGAGCCCTTAGAGTTATAGATATAATAGCTAGGCTTATAGTCCTATTCCTTATAATTCCTCTCCTTTTAGGCCTTTTTATGCTCTCTATCCGGGCTATTCTAAAGGGATCCTATTATTTCCTTTTGAATGAGGGCGGTTATCCTTATAATAACTTCGTTTTTATTCTCTTGCTATTCGCCCTTTATTTAGCGAGTACTTTCCTATACTATGCCCTTATAATAACTTCGTTTTTTATCCTATTATTTCCTTTTAAAAGAGGGTAGTTATCCTAATAGTAGCTTCGTTTTAGTTCTCCTGCTATTCACCCTTTGTCTAGCGAGCACCTTCTTATACTATGCCCTTATAATAACTTCGTTTTTTATCCTATTATTTCCTTTCGAAAGAGGGTAGTTATCCTAATAGTAGCTTTATTTTAGTTCTCCTGCTATTTCGCTCTTTATCTAGCGAGCACCTTCTTATACTATGCCCTTATAATAACTTCGTTTTTTATCCTATTATCCCCCTTCTAAATAGGCGTGTTACGAGGCTATTAAGTAGGTTAGATAGTAACTATTATTACTAATTTACTATATCTATCTCCCGGTAAGTAGTACTTATTATAGTGAGTAACTACTATTCTTTGCTATCCGAAGTCGCATCTACCTTTATAATAGTTTAGCGAGGTCTCTTTAGCTATCTATAAAATAATAGCTTTTTCCCGCCCTAGGGTTAGTTCTTTTCCCTCCTTATTATACTATATTATTTAATAACTACTTTTATATTATCTAAGACCTTTATCGAGACTTCATAGACCCTCCCTATCTTTTAATACTTCCTTAAATATCATAAGTACTAAGAGCCTTATTAGCCGACTCCTCGCTAAGTATAGCCCTACTAAGGCTGAACTTAGTAGTAGTAACTATTAGCATAATTAGGCGGGTAGTAGCAAACCCTGCGTTAGTTACGCCCTATAGCTCCTTAAGAATACCTAGGTCGTCTATGCCTATTGCTGCGATAGTGATCGTATATACGAGTTATGCCGGGTTTATAGTATTAAGTGCTATAGGGTAAGTTCAGCAACCGTTTAGTAGAGGTATGAGCTAACTTTTCCTATTTCTAGATTCCTACTTATCTTATTAGTACTACTCGTTTCTATTAGAACTAGGTTAAGCATTATATCCGCGCGATTACTACTAGCTAGTATTAATAGCATAAGATCTTCTATATCTTCATAGCTATAGAGTAGGGGTAGGAGCTTCTCTAATACCTCTATAACTAGCTAGTAAACCCTGCTAGTCTTAAGCCTAGTTCTAAGAACTATAAGAACTAGCTCCTCGCTATAGGCATCGAGGAGAGTATAGCTTTATATATCTAGGTATATCTATAGGTTTCGCTCGAGGTAGGTTTTACTTTATAATTAGTCTCGCCCTTTCGTCAGTCTAATATATATTTATAAGCAGCTCGCTAGGCTAAGGATAAGGTTTTAGTTAAGGAGATTATAATATAGCTCGATAATACTCTCCCTATTTATTTATATAGTAAAACCTATATCTTTAAGTAGGCTACCTTTCTTAATAAGCATATTAATATCCTAATAATATAGCTTTCGAAGAGCGATATCTATATATCCGCGCTTCCTTTATAGGAGCTTTCGAAGGTCTAAGGTTCCTATATGCTTTGCAATACTTATTACTACGCTCCTATTACTATTTTCGAAGTTATTAGTAATAATCCTACGCCTCGACTAAATTCTTAGAAGAAGGTTAGTAACACCTTAGCGATAGCTTAGCAGTACTAGGTTTATAATAGCAAGGAGGATAAGTCCTCTACTATAGAGGATAGCAACTCTAATAAAGCTATAGAGAGCGATAGTTAGAGTAGTAATAGTAATACTACTAGCGAGAGCTCTAAGGAGGAGAGCGAGGATAATAATAATAATAACGAGGGTAATAATAATAATAATAAGTAGTAGTGCTAGTAGAACTTCAGCGAGAGTGCAGTGGACTTCTATAGTAATATAAGGTTAGATACCTATAGGGTTTATATTATTTTTATAGGGGGGGGGGGTCTTCTCTTTAGCGTTTTAGCTATCTTATAGTTAATTAACTTTTCTTATTAATCTATACTACTCGTTATCCTACTTATAATATAACTTACGCTACTATTTCTTAAATCTAGCGAGGATTTGTAAAGTATTCGCTAAGTATTCTTTAAGCTCCTAGGTATTATATTCTACTAGCTAGCCTTTCTATTTAACTAAATATAGGGGGCTTATTAGCGCTTCCCTCTATAATATAATATCCTCGACTTCCTATTCCTCAGGGTCTTCTTTAAGGTCCAGGAGCTACCCCTTAGCAAGCTTTTAGCTATATTATAGCTTAAATAGAGTAATAGAGAAGATATTATACGCTCTGCTATATTTCTCTAGGAGTTATACTCTATAGGTATTAGAGCTTATAACTTCTATAACTAGTATAGGAATAAATCTTAGGGCGAGCTTTTATTAACCCTTTGCGAAATAGAAGTTCTTTATTAAGAGTCTTATAATATCTCTAATATAGTATAATTACGCTTTTCTTCTAGTATTTATATTCTTAGCTTATACCTTAGTTATATATCGCTAGGTCTTAGCTATTCTTTAGCGAACCTCTATTAGCTTCTTAAGCCTTTTATTAACCCCTTGAGTCCTGATCTCCATATTTAGTAAGCAGTAGTTAACTATTCGAGAGTAGTATCCTATAAGGGCCTTAAATAGGGATATGCTAATAGTAGCATATTTGCTATTATTATATGAAAATTCAGCCTTAACTAGTTATATTGCCTATTAGTCGCGCGAGCCTTCGCTAAACTTTATAAGATATATAGTTAGGGTCTAGTATGTTCTTTCGGTCTAACTATCTATTTATAGATGCTATGTGGTAGAGATATGCCCTTTTATATCTCAGGCCTTAGTCTAGTCTCGCTAGAACTAGCTAGTGATTAGTTTATCTTAGTTATTAATAATAACCTCTAGCGTGCTATATTAGTACTCGATCTCTTAATATAGGATCCTCGCTAAACCCGCGGCATCTAGTCGCTTAGTTATCGCTAAGAACTATGCTACTTTAGCTATCTAATATATAATTACTAGGATTGCGTTATAAGTAACTCTATTATCTTAGCGACTTTCTAATAAGCTAGTTAAGAAGTCTAAGGAAATCTATTAGAATAGGTATACTAGTAGTTCTAGTATTTATAATAGCCCGTATAGCTTATGCTATAGTATGCGCACCCCTTAGCAGCGCGGGTACTCAGCGACGTATCGCTATATATCTTCTATTAAATATAGCTAATAAAACTTTTATAAGATTAGCTTAGCTATCTTATTTACTCCTATATACCCTAATCTAGGCATGTTATAGTAGTTTTTTAGGATTTCATAGCAAAGGGATCCCTCTTCTAGGATAATAAGTCTTCTTCTAAACTAAAGGATATTATTCTTATTAACTCGGTATCCTTAGTATTCCCTAGCATCCTAGCGAACCTTAGCTGTGATATCTCTATAGAAGGGGTCTTTAGCCTATAGTCCTCTAACCGTTTATTTAAGATCTGCACCTAGTTATAGCATATAAGCCGTTTTATCCTAAATAAGCTCCCTTATTATAGCACGTAGGATATACTATTCCGGTATAGTAACCCTAGCTCCCCCTGAGTCCTTTAGCCTATCGCTATTCTCTCGTGGAGTAGTCGGCGTGGTACCTATATATGCTTTCGTGCAGGTAATAGCGCTAATATGCATACTTATATATAGTAGCTTATTAGTACCTATCGTAGGGTAGTGCTAACTTAAGGGTGAGGATCCCTTAACCTTAGAGCTAGCCCTCTAGCAAGGTTCTTATATGCTTCGCTAGACGGCTCGGGTATAAGTTCTTACGACTGCTATAGTTCCTTTAAGCTTAGTAATATACTAGAGAATATTTGCTAAAAGCTAGCTAATAAGCCTAAGTTTCTTTCTAAGGGTGGGAAGTATATTATCCACCTTAGCATCTTCTACTATATAGTTAGGGCGTTATAATAGTCTATCTACTGGATTAGTAACCCCCGACTTATACTAGATTTCAAAGTTAAATACTAATAAGTAGTAGACCTATTGCGCAAGTCTTCTGCGAATATCCTATATAGGTATAGTAAGTACTCCTTTTAGCATTATATAGTCTATAAGTATTATAAATTCTTAAGGGAGTCTTTATAGGTATTACGCCTAGTAATCTAAACCTTTTATAATAGCAAGGAGTTCCTATTACCCTATAGCCTAGCGCCTCTCTATATCTAAGAGCTTCCTTAACTAGAAGGCTACTAGGTGCTAAACTATATTATGCTTCTACGAAAGCACGCTAGACGCTGCCTAAGTAGATATATTAGTCTTAACCCTAGTTTCTAATATTAGGTTATAATATCTTAGTATTAGGGCTTTAGCGAATGCTCTCCGAAGTATCTCGAATATAGTCTATATCTCCCCTATCTAGGCGAAGGCTCCTGACTTCGTGCTATTCTAGCTTCTCTTAAGCATGCTAGTTATAGGGGCTATACTATGAGAATATCTTATAATAAACTTATAATAAAAGTTATAGAAACTAAGGAATACTTAGATATCTCTAAAAGACTTAGGTACTAGCTATTTAGCAACTGCTCGGACTCTATCTAGGTCTATCCCGATACTATCTTAGGTAATATAAAACCCTAGAAAGTCTACTTCTATCTAGTAGAAGTCGCACTTCTTTAGTTTTATAAATAGCTTAGCAGCCCTTAGGTAGCATAGGATAATATAGAGGTCCTTAGTATGCTATTCCCTTATATCTAAGTAAATTAGAATATTATCTAGGTATATAATATAGCAGATATCTAGAAGTTTAGCGAGTATTTAGTGAATATACGCCTGAAAAGTTGCTAGGGTATTTATAAGCCTAAATAATATTATAGTATACTCGAAGTACCTATATCGCGTTCTAAATGCTATTTTCTACCTATCTGCCTTATTAATTGCAATTCAGTAGTATACCTCGCTTAAGTTAATTTTTGAAATAAACTTCGCTCTAGCAAGCCTATTTAGAAGCTTGCTAATTAGTAGCAGAGGATAACGGTTCTTTATTATAATTTCGTTTAATCCCCTATAGTCTATATATAGTTATAAGCTTCTATCCTTCTTAAGCATAAATAATATTAGTACTCCTATAGAGCTAGTTAAGCGGCGTATATAGCCTGCTGCCTCTATATCCTAGATATACTTAGCGAGCGTTTATAACTACTCCGCTAATATAGGGTATATTAGTCTATACGGGGGTTCCTTGCTAGGTTTTAGTTTAATATAGTATACTACTCCCTTTAGCCTTAGAACCTTTTTCGCATTCTCCTTATTAAAAATATTAGTAAAGTCTTGAAGTTCCCTAGGAATCTTCTTTTCCTACTTATTATCTAGCGAGTCTTCGCCTAAGGACTCTATATCCTTCTTATCAGGGCTTATAACGCTTATTAGGTATATAATATAGGCTTATTAGCTATTCTCTATAATCTCTTAGATAATTGCTTCTAGCTTAGCGAGCGAGAGGGGTTTATATAACTAGGTATATGCGCAGGTATCTATATAGATACCTTCCTATCCTATTAAGTTATTAGATAGAAGGATATCTCCTGCTCCTTTAGGGCGAGGGCTTATAATAAAAGCCTAGCAAATCTTCTATAAGTAACCCCGATTATCTATAAGGAAGAATATAAGCTAGTAGACCTTACTTATAGGCATAGGCCTTCCCTAGAAATCTACTAATTCAGGGGCTATAATGCTAGTAGCCTCCTTTAGTTAGAGCCTCTTAATAAGGTCTTCTTATATAATATCTATTGCTATATAAGTATCTATATTAACCTCTAGTTCGACTTCGCTAGATGCTTAGAGCGCTAATACCTATCCCTTAACGGTCTATCCTACTAGAACTAAGGTGATTTCTAGTATAGTACCCCTTAGGGTTATATCTACGCCTACTCGTTTCCTAAGTCTTTAGCGTTAGTTATACTAGGTATTATAATTATATTTATCCCGCCCCGCCTTAGGTTTAGGTTCTAATTGCTACCTATTAGCTATATACGGGGTTTAGTATAGTTAGGGGAGATATAGCTATACTTCTTATAGTTATAGCATTAGGGTCCCTAGGAGTTAGTAGATATACTACTAGCGCTAGGTATTATGCGAGCATCTGCTAAGTAGTTATTCTAGGATAGGGTCTCTAGGTAGCGATCCCTTAAGTCTATTAACCTAGGGGGTTACGAGCTGTTCTTATAAGGGCGATCTAGAGAGCCTAAGTATAGTTGCTTATATAACTTAGAATAGCTAGCGGACGTTCCCCTATATCTCCCTTCTATAATCTCTTATAATCTCTATATATATAGGGCGATAGTATATATATTAGTATAGTTAATATCTTGCTTAAAGAGTTCGTCCTTTAGGGTCCTAATAAAACCCTAAAAGAAGGTATATACCTTTATATTACTAATACTCGGCTCGCTAAGTACTTAGTTAATAAACTCCTATCGAGCTTAATATATAATTAGTTTCTTATTATCCTTCTAGTAGCACTATCTTAGAGTATTATAGTAGTTCTATTCTTAGAGCTTAGGTATAATATGCTACCCTCTTATAAAAATTCTAAAGTCTTCCTATTTAGGGTCTATCTAGTTCTCTAACTCGTTTACGAGCGTTTGCTAATAATTCCGCTATTCTATTTATAGGGTATGCTCTATTATACTCAAAGCCTACTAGATATACTAGCTATTAGAGCAGCTAGGGCGGTGCTTATAAGCCTCTTTAACTATAACGAGCTAATCTTCCCTTATTATACTAATAGATTTGCTAGTAAGGCGCGCTATATTATAATTCGGGGGTTTTTTATAAACCTTAGGCAATCGCTTAGCAGGAGCTTAGTTGCTTAACGTAGTAGCAATTAGCTCCTATTAGTTAGCTATTATAGTTATAATCTCTTGTATTAGCACTTAGCTAGTTGCTTTATCTAGCCCTCTAGCTTAGGCTAGCCCGTTAGCTATAGCTATAGATATCTAGCCTATTAGCCTATCTAGTTTATAGGAAGGGGTCTTATATACCCTATTCTCCTATATACGCTTAGTATCTATATAGCGAGTATTTAGTATAAGTAGCCCGTTCTCTTTAGAGTCCCTAGCCTCACTTAAAGCATAGCTTCTTACCTCCCCTTATTAGCTTGCTTTATCTTCTAATTGCTTACTAGGGTTAGCTTCTTTATAAAGGTTTATATAGGCTATTTCGCTCTGCTCTTAGCGAATATTAGGTATAGGTTCCTTAGTCTAATTAGTAGGCGTTGCTCGGGTGCGTAGTACTATTATTATTACTAACCTTCTTAAAGCAGGGTAGAAGCAAAAGAATTATAAAGGTATCGAGGAGCTAAGAGCTATAGTTAGGTTAAACTAATAGTAGAAGCACCTAAAAGATAGGGTCCGTATTATTATATTACTTTTGCTTATTTCTTCTAAGATCCCTTATTTCTAGCCTTTAGTAAGTATTTACTAAGTCTTTGCTATATGGGTTCTATGCCCTAGACCTATAGGCCTCTCCATCCCTTCGGCCTATAGTAGCCGAAGCGTCTCCGGCTTCTCCGGTCTGGGTATCCAGTCCCTTACAAAAGCGAGCAGGCTATTATCTAATACTAGAAGATTATAGGTAAGCAGGATAAGAAGATAATAAAGTAGGGGATAGAAAATAAGATTACTTTTACCTCGCCTCTCCTGCGCTCTCTAATAATATTCCTCTCTCTTGTTATTATCTTAACCTCCCTTCGGCCTATATAATCCTGATATAATAGCTTAGATCGGGTTTATAAGATATATCATTATAGTCCCAAAGTCTCAGGTCTAAACTAATTAATTTTTTATTTTAAGCTTCTATATAATATCTATCCTAAGCGCCTTTGTGGCCTATAAGCTTTCTTATAACGTTTGAAATATACTGATAATATCGCCCTCGGATATATAGATCATGCTAATAATCTCAAACCCAAATAGTATAGAGGTATGCCTTCAGGGGAGGCTAGCATATAAGCATATCTTTTCTGCTTGTCCGTCTCCTCGCAAAACCATTATAGGCCTATCGAACAAAAGGGCGCTAAGTGGCTAAAAAGGTGTGATAATGAGGGAAAACTAGAAAGGGCTCAATTAACGATTCTGCTATACCCATAGTTATTCTGCCGTCTCTATAATTGCTCTCCCAAATCCATCGATTCTGCCGTACCCACTATTATTCTGCTGTCCATTTTTTTTCTGCCACCCACCAGCAAGCTTCTGATTATTCTGCCGCCCCATCTTTATTCTGCTGGGTTAGTCTCTATATCTCCTATATGCTTCGATTCTGCTATCTCTATAGTTATTCTGCTATATCTGCAACTATATAAGATCCATCTAATTTTCTGCTATCTTCAACAAACCATTCTAGATCCGTCAATTCTGCCACATCCACTCATATTCTGCCGAGCCCACTAGTATTCTGCCGTATCCAACTACCATGCTGCCGTCTACAGAATGAAACAGTGTGACGGATGGACACCTGTTGATAACTTGAGAATTATAGTGCAGAACGCCTCATATAGCGACCTATCTGCTATTGAAGTCCCTTCTGCAGCCTAGTTTAATAACGCAAAAAAGCTTTATTTATAAAAAAATCAAGGGCCTTAAATCATAATAGCCTGCGTCGTCCGCAATGCGCATATATAGCAATATGAGAAATTGCTCTATAGCTCTATAGGTTTCCCCTTATAGTTACGCCCTAAATCGTTATTTTACTGCATTGCTAGAAGGCGGATAGGGCTACTACTATTTGAGACGAATTTTCTGCTATCTCTATGAACATTTTCGTGTTTCAAGAAGTTAGCTAAGCTCATAATAATTCCAGGTCTTTATGCTACATATAGTAGTACTATTAGTATGCCCCGGTGGGTGGTTTCTCAACCGCTGGGCGAGCAGCAATCCGCTTATTAGTCAGCTCTTGATTCTTCTGCCGCTCCACCCTCGATACCCCCATTTATATAATGGTTTTCTGCCGTACTAACCCCTAATCCCGCTTGCATATTCTTCTAGCTGTGTAGAATTTTCTGCCGTTTCTATGCTGAATTCTATCACCTACCTCTCCTAATCCAGTCAAGGGATCGTTGTTTCCACAGTTATTTCTTTTAAATAATAGCAAAACACCAACCAAGCCGCTCAACCGCCGCTTAACCGCCGCTTGGTCGCCACCTATCAAAAAGTCACTTTGACACCAGAATCGGATCCCCCGACCTCGTTTTACCCTACCGGCGATGGCCCGGCGACGGGAAGGCGAAGACGCTGGGGGTGCATCGAGGATGGATGTTGACACCGTAGCTAACGTTGGCCTTGAGAAAAGTTTGCACGCCCCGGCAAGTTCCGGCCAGCCTAACGACGACCTATTTGGAGCATTGGCGACCGCTCGGCGAGCGAACAGAGACGAAAACAACTAATCGAGACTCCAAAACATAATCGAAACTGTTCCCCAAGAGGTCCAAGGGGTAGTTAAGGGATTAATTGACTGGGCTAGACAGGCTGAGAGGAGGATCAAGGGACTGGAGGAGGAGGCGGAGAAGCTGAGAGGGTCACGCACCCTAACCCAGGCGGAAGCGGAGGACCTCATGCGCAAGACAGTCCTAAGGACTATATCCAGCGTTAAGGACAACAACAACACCTGGGCTAGGGTAGCCGCAGCAGCAGCCCCAGCGAGCGCTCGGCAGCAGACCAGCGAGGTCCAGGCGAGGGAGAAGCCAGTATCAGCAAGAGCAGAGAGGGAGATCACCATCCAAATGAGCAACCCACCGGCGGCACTCGCCGCCCGCTCAGCAAAGGAGGTCGTAGAAGCAGTAAGAGTTGCAACGGGACGAATTGGTGGCGCAATTGCAGCAAGGAAGTTAAGGAGCGGGGATATAGTGGTTACCGTCCAAGATGGGGTGGATAACTATACTATAGACGAGAAGTGGGTAGAGAAGGCGTTTGGAGAAGGGGCGAGGGTAGCCCGGCGAACGCACGCAGTCATCGCCAAAGGAGTTCCAAGGAGATGGGTGGAGGATGTTGATATCGCCCGGAGGGAGATTGAGACGGAGAATAAGATACGGCTAACTACGGCCCGAGAGCCGCGACTCCGGCGAACGGGCGGCGAGTATACAGTGATGATACTCGAGCTTGAATCGCTGGAGGAAGCCAGGAGACTCTGCGCCCTAGGGGTGGTCTGGAGAGCCCAGCTGATGACCTGCGAACCGTTTGACCCAACACTGAGGGCGACACAGTGCTATAAGTGCTTCAAGTTTGGACATATAGCGAAGTTCTGCTCAGCTACCCCGAGATGCGGGCTCTGCGCGGGCATTGCACACGGGCCAGGCAAGGAGGGGGAGAGAGTCTGCCCAAAGGCCGGCGAGGGGTCGCCGAAGAAGTGCGCTACATGCGGAGGAGGACACCCTGCCTTCGATCGAACTTGCCCAGTAGCAAAAGGGCACTGGGACGCGGCCAAGGAGAGATACGCAACAAGACCCCTCCAGTTCGCCAGCATAGCCAGGAAACAGCCAACAACGGCAGCAGAAGGCCGTCAGGATATTGATGAGGAGGGATTCACCCCAGTTAGGCCAGCAAAGCGCAAGAAGCCGGGCCCAGTGCCAGGCATTATTAGAGCTGGACGGATGAATGGTAACATGATAGACCTAGCTAGCTTCGCTAGGGCTCCGCTGCCAACTCTAACCCTCACACCACGCAGAGAACAACCCCAGTTGAACGACCTATGATACAGGTCCTATACTGGAACGTACGGAAGAGCAAGGAGAACGCCGAACAGGCGCTGAACGACCGCCGAGAGTATGACGTCATCGCCCTACAGGAAGTCTGGAGGAACACGCATTCAGATAAAGCTGGGGAGACCTACTGCCCAAGAAGTTGCAAGTACCACCTTATACACCAAATAGGGGGGAGAACAGCGATATATATACATAAGAGGCATAGCATAGCGAGCTGGACAGCAAGGGAGACAGCCGACTGCTGTATAGTCACGCTCTATGGGGTGACTATATACTGCATCTATCCAGAAGGGTTCAAAGGGGGAGAGTGGCAGAGCCCTATTCCCAACCTAATAGCTACAACACCAAACGAGCTGGGGAAGGAACTGATCGTCGGCGACTTTAACCTCCACCACCCCCTCTGGGATAGACACGGCCGGACGTCAACGAAGGCGGAGGCTCTCCCAGAGCTCGCCGAGAAGAGAGGACTACAGCTTCTCACCCCATGGGAGAGCCAACGCACGAAAGCAGAGAAGACAGAGACTCAACAATAGACCTGGCGTGGGCAACAGAGGCAGCGAACGCTACGTACGAAGGAGTAGCGGAGTATGAAAGATCGGATCATAGGCCACAGCTAGTTAGCATATCCCTAAGCGCGGCTAACCCCAGGCGAGCTTACGGCGAAGAAAAAGGGTGGAACTGGTCACTACTAGATCAAGAGAAGGTCATAGCGGAGGCAGCCCATATCAAACGCCCAGGATATATTGCTACGACCGAGCAGCTGGATAAAGTCCTCCAGGACCTCACTGACCACCTCTACCGCATAGCCGACTTTGCAGCACCAAGAGGAAAGACGTCAGAAGGGCACACAGCAGGTTGGTGGAACCTAGAGGTTTCTGAGGCAACCCGGAAGCTGCGGAGGGCAGCCCGCTAATGGAGGGCCAACAGGTCGCCGGCACGACGGCAGGAGATGGAAGAGCGCCAGAGGGAACAAAAGAAAGCAATCAGGGAGGCAAAGAGGGCAAGCTGGCGGAGGCTGGTCGCCGAGGCCTCAGCAGACAATAAGAAGATCTGGAAACTTGAAAGACGGGCAAGGCTTCGGAGCCATACCAGCAGAGAACAGCCAAAGATCCCAGATCTCTATAGACAAGTCGGAGGCCTAGCAACAACCCACAAGGAGAAGAGGAAACCCTAACTGAGAGGTTCTTCCCTAACCCCCCAGCAGACCTCACAGATATAAGGGATAGATCCTTCACAGACTCAACCTTTGCGAAAGTGTTTGAGGTAGAGAGGAGGGTGACAGAGGAGGATATAGCAGCCGCGCAACGAAAGGCGAGCCCATGGAAGGCTCCCGGCGAAGACCTGCTCCCAATGGGGTTCCTTCGCGCATGCGGAGCGCCTCTTCGCCGAGCGCTCGCCGACCTAGCGGAGGCGAGCCTCAAACTCGAGTTTATCCAAAGAGGCTACGAAGGGCAATAGTTATCGTCCTCCGCAAAACCCGGGAAGACCACAGAGGAGCAACGCTCAGCAGGAGCGTGGAGACCTATCTCCCTCCTCAACGCTATAGGCAAGGTTATAGAGGCTATAATTGGCACTAGGATAGCGGACGCGGCTGAGGCCTATTGCCTTCTCCCCGATATACAGATGGGCAATAGGAAAGGGAGGTCGACAGAGGTAGCTATCAGACTCATATCAGACCTAGTCCACACAGCCTGGAAGAGCAGAGCAATAGCATCCCTCGCCCAGCTCGACCTCTCAGGAGCATTCGACACAGTCAACCATACACGCCTCCTATATATACTACGGGAGATGGGGTACCCTCCATGGATAGTAAGATGGATCCAGAGCTTCCTCTCGTCGCGGAGCGCCCGGCTACGCTTCGATGGAGAGGAGTCAACAGATATCGAGGTCATAGCGGGCGTCCCCCAGGGATCCCCTCTATCTCCAATCCTATTCATCCTATACACAGCAACGCTATATAAGGATCTCCAGGCAATCAGAGGCCTCTTTACTATAGGCTTTGCTGATGACCTAAACCTTATAGGCATAGGGATGTTAGCGGAGACGACCAGTAAAATCCTCGAAGCAGCATGGAAGGTCTGTGAGAAGTGGGCAGATACACGGGGAATGAGGTTCAACCCGCGAAAGACAGAACTCATGCACTTCACGAGAGCAAGACGGCCGATAGCTCGCCGAGTGTTCGTCGGGGGGGAGCACATTACACCGACGGAGTCAGCCAGGTCCCTGGGGTTCTGGCTCGATCGTAGGCTTAGGTGGTCAGCCCATCTAAAGGAGGCCCAGAAGAAGATGAAGACCCAGCAATACGCACTCACGAGGATAACAGCCTCAACCTGGGGCTGTAGCTTTATACGGGCTAGGGAGATCTACACGAAGGCTATAAGGGCGGCTTTAGCATACGGGGCGAGCACGTACTATACGCCAGGTATAAGAGGCATTACGAGGGGGCTAGCGACTATCCAGTCGCGGAGCCTTCGGACAGTAGCCGGCGCATATAAGGCCACGTCTATACGGCAATTAGAAACAGAAACGGCGGTCCCACCTATTGATATATACCTTATGAAGAGGGTTGCGGACTTCGAGTCGAGGCTACAGGAGACAGGAATGGGTGCTCTTATTAGCAAGATATGCATGACAGCCCAACGGGTAACCCGCAGGATAAGAGGCCGCCCAAGACACCCCAAGCCAGACTCCCGAGAGACGGGAGAGGCGAAGGCACTTTGGGCGACGCAGTGGACAACGGGCCATAAGAGCACCACAGAAGCCATGGAAAAGGAGTGGCGCGCACGATGGCTAGCCGGCGCCCAGGCTCGCCGAGTAGACGGCGAGCCGGCGGATAACGACCCCTTTAGCGGCAACGCGCTCAAGCGACACTATGGCCTCCGGAAGCACGAGAGCATAATGCTCACCCAGCTACGGACGGGCAGGATTGGACTACGGGCCTTCCTATTTCAGAGGAGGGTCCCAGATACCCCTACGCCATACTGCGACTGCGGTAAACTAGAAACGCCTTGCCATCTGTTCGCCGACTGCCCGGCGACGTGGGATGCAAGACAACAGATACACATCCGGACGCACAGGGACTTCATAACCCAGTTAAGTGACCCCAGAACAGCAGGCCGCCTAGCGAGATGGTGTCTCCAGCTAGGCCGACTAAGATAGTTTAATCTTGCTAGGCGGCTAGAGTAATAGCCTTAGTATAGATAGAGCGATAGGCTAGGTAGCACTGGACCTCAAGGAGAGCAGCGGAGAGTGGTGAGACCTTCGCAGCAAGGAAGTATACAGTGTAATAGGCGAACTAATAGTGAGCGGCGGGTTTTTATCCAGCTATGGCACGGTTTCCCGTACGGTGTATCATAGGCAGAAGCTCCGCATACCCTTATCAGGGTCTCGCATAAGGCTAGGAAGCGGCGTAAGACAAATAATAATATTTCTTTAATGCACGCCTGGAACGATTTCCATGAACATGCTTTATCATATTAGTATCCTTTGGAAAAGCTTTGTCTTCACGAACTATTCTCATGGAGTTCCTAATTGATTTAGAAAAAGATGAATAGTAGAACTAGGTATATATTTATATATCTATACTTTTATATTAGAATATTAGACCCTTAGAGTACCTCAATATGTTTAGTCCTACTAAGAAAGGGGCTAGAGAACTCATTAATTCTATATTATTAGCAAAACTAGATAAAATGACTTTATAAGATCGCAATAAGCGATTGAATTTGGTTTGTGGTTAGCTATGAATGCTTAAAAGACTTACGGACTTGGCTTATAAGTGAAGCTTTACCTAAGAATTTCCTTTACTATTGCAATATCCCCTAAGAATACTCTATTGCCTTTATCTTGACTTCTTAACTTCACTACTAACTTATTACCCTTCACTACCTCTAGCACCTATCTACGCTTATTTAGCACAAGCTGTATTAGTAGATGCTGAGGTAGTATTAATAGCTGCGCCCTTTTAAAGTCGATTATTATAACCCCTTTGACTTATTTATTAAATGATATGTTATCTTCTCGCATATCTCTATGCATAATACCCTAATAATAGATTGCATATAATAACTATATTGCTATCTCTTCTAGGTGCCTGCCTCCACTATCTATATTCTCTATAGCATAGAGATCATATCCTCCCTACGATAGAAATGTCATATATACCACGTAGACTTAGTAGTTATAGTAATAGGTCCTGTTTATTAGCTAAAGGTCGATCGCCCTAAGGTATATAGGCATATATTTGCCTTAAATAGGCTATAGATGCTTATAAACCGCTGCCTTGTGTTGAAGGTCTTTTATAAACGCCTATACTATACCCTTGCTAATAAAGGTATAGCTATATATAAGCAGGCTTACTTGAAATAAGACTCCTCGCGCGCCGCCTCGTCCTAAAGGTGTTATATTATTATCTAGTGTCCGCAATAGCTGCTCTCTAAGAAGCTTTATGAATCTAGTATAGTTAATTAGATAATAAGTATCTATATAGCTACTACTATTATAGTTATAATAGTAGTTATCACTTAGCTTCCTGCTGTGATAAAAGTTGTTTAGGTAGCCTGGGTTGAGGATGCTACCTCTAATAAGCCCTAGCAAGTATTTCTAGGTATAGTATAGCCTGTGTTCGTTCTCCCTTCCTCCCCCTTCCCTACTACCCCGCAGCTAAAGCGCTAGAATTTGCTAACTGCATTAGGTTCCTTAGCTGCCCTAGCCCGGAGGGTTCCTTCGCCTTTCTATAGGTATAGGTATACTAAGTATATTCTATCTTAACTTATTATATAATAATTTAGATAAGTTATCCGGATCCTTTATTACTTACTTCTTAGTATGCTAGTCTTTTATATATCTACGCCTCTTCCCTCGGAGCAAGCGTGGAGATCTATTAATATCCTTATAGGTATTTAGTTTATATCCTTGCGAGCTATCTAGTAGCTGCCTTTTATTATCTAGAACTAATCATAGTATTATCTTAAAGTCTTCTACCTATATCTTTAACTTATCTATAGCTTTATATCCCTCGTCCTACTTATATAGCGATCGTTCGCTTAGCATACTTAGAGCAATTAGACTAAAGGCTAGATATTAGGCTACTACTATAGAGAGATAAGCATGCTTAGGGTGAGCTTCTGCCTCTGCAGATAGCTCTACTAGATAATAGAAGAGTATCTCAGGCTCGCGCTAGTTAATCTTTAAGAAGATGATTACCTAGCCTATTATTAGCAACCTATGCTTAAGTCCGCCTTTAATTATATAGTAATAGGTCTATATAATAGCAGCAGCTATAAGTCTCTCTATATAGTACTAGAACTATGCATCTAGGTTAATTAATATCAGGATCGTTTTTTAGTTAACTATCTCTTTATATATATTTATTAGGCGCAAACCGAGGCGAAGATGCAGCGCGGTAAGTTTATATAGGGGCTTATATTTAGAAACATAGAGTATTATACGACTTTCTAAGTTAGGGGTTTCTAAGCAGTAGACGTAGATCTGATCGGCTTGCAGCTATTTGAGGTTAATAGTACTAATATATAGTATAGAGTAAGTTATTAACGGTATATTATAATTAATAACCTCCTTAGCTTCGTTGCTAATTATATATAGGTAGTTCTTAAAAACGATGCTATTGCCTAGATCGAACGCGCTTTTCACTTCTTCTACTTCCTTAAGCTTATCTATAATTACTTAAATAGGGTCCTTAATACTATTATATAGAAAGTACTCCAAGGCCTTCTCATTAGTAATCTTACGCCTTGCGATTCTACTTCCTAAGCTAGATAGGAACGATTAGCTCTTAAAATTATAATAATTAGAGGGGAAAGTATTATAGAGGGTGCTAAAGATAATGCGCTATTACTATAGGAAGTCGGGCTATAGCTTGAGATTAGTTAGGCACTACTTATAGCGCGGATTTATAATAGAACCCTTAGAGGTTAGTCTATAGTTAGTTTTAATAGTGAATTTAGTATAAACGAGGGAATAGCAGGCGATAATATATTTATTAAGCGAGGTAGGTTGGGTTTGCTGCTCTGCCTCGTCGGCGTGCTATCGTTCTTGCTGTTGCTCTCTGTCTGCTGCCTCAGCGCGTTGTTGTTCTTGCTGTCGATCTCTTTCTGCCTCGTCGGCGCGCTGTTGCTCTTTGTCGGCGCGTTCTTGGACTTCTTGTAATAGCCTCGAGAGCCTCGCCAACTCTTCAGCATTTCTAGTCCTGCTTATAATAGCTATAATTGATATATAGATAACGGATAGTTAGGTTCTAGTATTATTTTCAAAGGTTAGATAGTAGATAGCAGTAGTCTAAGGCTTAGTTTAACTAGTAGAATCAACCTCTCTATATCGCTAGGGGCAACTAGTATGTGATCCCAACGTGCTTAGCATCCTCTTCTAACGTTAGGTAACTCATATTTGCACTAAAAAGATACTTATACTTAAATATATCCCAATAGGTGTTGATGCACGAGCCCTATACCCGACCTGCTCTAATATTAACTACGCTAAAGTTTTAGTTCTTTATTAGGGCATAATATACAATTTCAGATATTAATGCTAAACTATCTCGAGCACTAGAAGTTTTCTTTATTTTCTACGTGGTTACTATACCTATTATCCTTATAGAAGTGCAGAATAGTGCATACGTTATAGCTAAATTTGATTAGCAAGACTAAATAGGAATTGAAGATTAGCAATAAGTTAGGCCTACTGCTAGAATCCGAATAATTAAGATTAACCTCTATAGGAATAACTAGAGACTTAGGCTATACTAGCCGATCCATATAGGTACTTATGTCCCCTGGATAGGCTGCAATTGATTATAGATATTATCTTCATGCTAAAGGCGGCTGAGGTTGACTCTCTAAACAGCCTTTATAATAAGCATATAACTATACGTTGAAAGTCGTACCTTGAAGAGCGCTCTATTTCGACTAGCTAGGTAGAGTGGTATAACGTCTATATTACTTAAGCTAGCTAAGTGCAGATAAGCTAGAGAAATCGCTCCCGCTTTATATATTAGTATCTATAATCTTTAATATTAGGGCAGGTCTTACCTACTACCCCTCTATATACTAATCCTTAAAGGTATTTAGAAGTATAGAATAGGCAGTCCTATATCCTTTATTACTACGTTTAGCCTCTATACCTATCTTATATTTAGCCCTGTTCCCTAACTAGGCGTTCCCTTGTTAATAGTATAACTACTATCTTATTACTAGATTGACTTAGAGTGGATTAAGGCTGGATATCTTTTGTTATTTTTATAGCTATTATCTTAGTAACTTGCTTTAGTATTAGGTTGCTTATAGCGAGAGCATATCTAGGTTAGTAATCGCTTAAGCTCTTTTTACTATTATAGTTTATAAGGAGAGCGAGCTTCCTTGTATATAGATTTAGGAATATTTCTCAGCATATCGTTATATTTTATAACCTAAGTCTTGAGAGCTATAGGGGCATTATGCTACCCTAGTAGCTATTACCTATCTACTACTCCTAGTTAACTTAGTTAGTTAGGGTATAGGTAGAGAGATAAGATACTAATAATAGGAGAGATTAGGGCAAGGGAATTTTGCTTAAAAGCGTGTATCTATCTAGCTATTGCTTAATAAGCTTATTAATATTCCCTATTTCTACTACTTCCTAGCTCTAATTCACTAGGGGTATAAATAGCTAGTTACCTATCTAATATACCCTGCCTTCTAGGATATTCTAATAAGCTTATTGCTAAGAGACCTGCTAGCCTGCCTCTAATAAATATTTGCTTATATTATAATATTATTAATACTAAGAACCTTTATATACCCTCCCGAGCAGCCTGCTGATTATATAACTTATATAGATAACGCTAGATAGAAGTAGAGCTAGGTTTGAGGGGCTAGGTGTAATAAGATAGGGGAAATAGACGTTTTTAATTAAAGAATTAATAAGCCCCCTACCTCCCTACTATCTTTCTTTAAGACTCCCTCTATTACAAATCGCATGCCCTACTTTTATATATATACTTATAATCTCCTTAGCGATTTGAGTAGTGTTATTAAGTATTAATCGCAGGTATTATTTAGGGGAGGTACCTATCAAAAGAATAGGAAAGAGAATTAGTTAAAGAACGAAGCATAAAGCAAAAAGCAAAAAGAGGCTAGGAATGCACCTATAAGGAGATATTTCAAATACGTAGTTAACCTTGGATATTATCTATTAGATAAAACTTAACTACTTATATCTACTTATAACTATATATAGCTTAACGATACGTATTCGCACAGCCTCTAAGCATCTCCTAGTACTAGTAGAGTGCAGCGGGGTTATTCCTATGGATAAAAGCCTCTGATTCCTTAGTTTCCTTATTACTTCCCTCTTATAAGATTATAAATATAATCATCTTTCTTCGCGCACTTCTACACCTAATAACGCGATGCTTAGTAATTAATAATATATACTAGAGGTAGCGCTAGTTCGGACTGAGGATAGCCTAAGGGTCATAGGCCTTGATATATGCTAGCTAGGTATTATAATGCTCTACCTAGAGATAGCGTTTATCCTCCTAAGCCTAGGTGCTATCTCTAGATAGATCCTAGCATACTAGTATCTAGATATAAGAGGCATTAGTTAGGTTAACCTAGTATGCTATAATTAAACTTAGTATTAAGCAGGCAATAGGAACTACCTAAGCAGCAGAAGGCTTGCTAATTATCTTAGTCGAGGTATGATCTCCTATAATAGGATCGTTTTAAGCAGGAGGGGTTAGGGCTGCGTATAGCTCTATTAGAGGAGTAATAGCCTTAGTAACCTTATTAGGAAGAATGCACTCACGCTAATAATATAATCTATCTAGAAATGAGGAATTAGTGCTATTATTTGCAAGCTATTAACTATAGGGATATCTAGGGAGCATACCTACTAAATAGACTATTATAAAGCGCGATAATTACAAGCAATTAGTAAGACTGCGATATCTAAGAAGGTCTACTAGCCTATCCCTTACTAAGCCTCTTCTAAAGGCTTAGCAATAGATAACAGCGGCTTAGATATGCTATTTCTATATTAGTTAAAAGTTAGATCGGGGGCCTAGGGATAGGGCGTTGCGCCTAAGTATAGACAGGACGCACTAGGCTTTAGAAAAGAAATCATATTATAGAATAAGATTATTACTAGTTTGCAGCGCGCGAAGCTATTATAACTAAAAAAGGAATACTATAAAGCTAGACCTTATATAGCACGAAGGCTATTTAGGTTAAGTAGAGGGATTAGAGGTGAGAAGATTACTCTTCTCTAGCATATTTATTAAGAAAAATCGCTACTAGGTAGTTAGAAACTATCGCATAGATAACACGTGACTTTGAGCGACTAAAGGCAGGAGTTAAGGCTAAGGCAGTACTTAAGCGAAAATGATTATATAGTAGCTTAGTTAAGTAGAAATATTATATAAGCTAGCCCTATAAAATTATTATAATAAGTCGCGCAAGAAATTCTCTAACTAAACGCCCTATTAGTAGTTACTCTTATAATATTATACTAATTTAGAATAGCCTCTTTCTAGCAGACTCCCTTAGTATCTTCTCATATTTCTTTCCTTCCCCTCTAGTCTTCACGCCTTGTGAAATATTTATATAGTATTTTTTTTTCTATCTTTCTATCTTTCTTTAATAGCTTATACTACCTTAATAATATTACTATAATAACCTTAACTATATATATGCTATATCTTTCTCACTATCTTTATTATCTATAACGCTAAGCCCTTTAAAACCTTTAAGCCTTATCTCACTCCTAACTTAGAAGATATATAGATAGTAAGCACTAAAGTTATTATAAATTTCATCGCTTTCCTACCTCTCTAGAAGCAGCCCCTTCCTTCCTCTTATTACTACTTCTAGTATTCTATCTGCTCTATACCTTAACTATTCCCCTATTTGCTAAATATATCTACCTTCTTAGTAGCTAAGCTTCTATTAAGTACTAGCTAGCAACTCCTTCCTCTTATATTAATAATACTAATAGAATGAGGGGATAATAGGATATAGGGAAAGATAGATTATAAAGTATTATTAGGGTAGATATTAGGAGAGGAAGGGAAAGTAGCAAGCTATTGCAGGCTATTAATCTTAGACTGCGATAGCTTATAATATAAATAGCTCGAGAGGACCATAAGAAATATCGCAAGAATACGGAATTCCTGCAAGTACTATACCAGTCCTGGTCTGGTTTCCTTCTTGTTCTATAGCATGCTCAAGACGCCTATCTTCATCAGACTAATCCCATGCTTTAGCATCTCTATAATAAGATATATAACTATTTGCAGGGAGTCTTGCAGAAAACCTGATGCTACTATATTACTATGCTAGGATGCTACTAAGAAATCGTGCAAATATACTATATAGAAAATCTTTAATAGCTTAGGCTTGCGCATCAAGAGACTAATCACGCTCTAGTTATCTCGCGCATCTATAAGCTGCCCTAGCTTGCAGATAATGCTATATAACACTATATTATCTATCCTAGCACCACGCTGCAGTAGAATTGATGCTATAAGCATGTTTCTATGATATATAGAAAGTATCTAATCGAGGCTTATTGCGCTATTCGAGTTATATTTATTAATATCTAGAAAGCCTGAAGAAAGTAATATCTCAGCCTCCTAATAGCATCTTATCCGAATAAGCTTTAGTAATAGCAGCCTAGTCTAGTTGCAGCATGCTAATATATAGACTATTATATTCGAGTTAGCGCCCGACTTAAGGAGGTAGTTAATAACTTATTGCTTCACTACTGCTATCCTTCTATCTATTTGCTTAGCCTAGGATAAGAGAGCTAGCTCGAGTAGCTTTTGCTCGAAGATATAGAGCGCTAGGTTAACCCCCTTAACTAAGCCGTCTAACTCGCCTATAGTATCTGCTCTAGCTTATAATAGAGCTAGGGCAGCAGAGAATATGCTATCTTCGCATGCTATGCTCAGAGCTATTATATACTATATATTAATTATTATAGGCTAGTTAATATCTATATTAAACCGCACTAGGTAGGTTATAACTATCTCTAGTAATAGTAATAATAGAGAATAGATTAGCAGCGTATTACTATTACTATTAGCCCGGTCTACTACTTGTCACACGCCTTTTGGTGATATAGTCGGCTATCACGTGGTATTCCACGTGACCACGGTTAGGCTTAACGCCTATCCTTTAAGTAGGAGACTTCTAGCAAATAAGCTTAGAAGGCTCGGCTATTATAGAATATATCACGATATACTTATAATTATCTATTACACTATTTATTATTATTCACGCTTATATTGCTCTTTTCCTTATTTTACTCATAGTCTTAGCGACCCCTATTATAGCCCTAGGCTAGTAGGAAGACTATAATATCTAGTAGCACGACCTATTCTTTTTCCTTATCTAAGACCTCCCTTATACTATAAAAACTCGCAATAAGGTAGAGGACTTAGACTCGACCTCGAAACCCCCTCCTAAAAGCATTTATATACTAAAAGGAAGGAAGTTAAAGAAGTTAAAGAGATAGAGGTCTTAACTATTAACTTATATAGCTAACTATTCGAGTTTAATATTAAATTAGTATAGTAATCCCTCTCTTATAGAGGAATATTATAATATAGGAGATATAGCTAGAATTAGATATTATAACGAGGCTTATAAGCTCTATAGTTTCTAGTAGGCTTATAAGGACTATAACTTTACCCTTAGCCTTAGCAAATAATTTCGCAACTAGATAGCAAACCTCGCTTCTCTTAAATAGGATAATAACTATATACCCTATATAGATATTATTAATATAGGCTAGAAGGCAAAAGCTAATCTATGCTATTACTAGATACTCGAGCCTAATAACTATATAACTATATTAATTAGTATTATTAATATAATTATAGCTATAAGGGATACTCTAGTAATAGTAGCACTTTTTATACCCCTATCTAGAGAAGAAAGCCTTTATAGAGCTAGCGAGAGAATCACCCTTCTGCCCCCGAGAGA
>JAOQIF010000535.1:0-59371 GCA_026260285.1 Colletotrichum sansevieriae | reverse complement strand
AAGGTATTCTTTTATTTAAATAGGGTATATTAGTATTAGTTATAGCAGCTTTATTTAACTGCTGTATTGTTTTATAGTTAGCGTGACCTAAACGGTCATGCCATAACTTATTATTATCATATATAATAGAAGAAGTATTAGGCTTGCTTAATATAAGCTTATTTAGCCTTTCTTCTTTAGTTATATTAATAGTAGTAGTATTACTACTATTATTATTATTTTTATCTAAGTATATATCAAAGAAGTATAAGTTATCCTTCTTACTAGCTAAAAGAGCCTTAACTCTTAAAGCCTAAGTAGTATAGTTAGAGGCTTCTTCCAGCTTAGGAACAGTGAATTTAGCGTCTATTATAGCTAGTTATAATATAATAATATTATATAGTATAGCAGTATAATTTTCGTGGATTTTTATCGAGGGGTTCGAGGTTCGAATCTCGTTTCGTTCGTTCGTTTTTTCGTTATCGTTATTATTATCGTTATCAGCTTAGTAAGCTAGGCTCATAACCTATTAGTCGGTAGGTTATATAATCGTTATATAAGCAGGGGTAATAATAGTAATAGTAAAAGAAGTAATAGTATTCTTCGTTGCTATCTAAAAGAGGGAGTTTCTAAGAGGGATTTACCTCTTATTTATACTAGAGGTAAGGTATCTAGAACCTTCTATAACGCATAAGCTGCTTAGAAATCAAGCCCCACTTATTTCCTTATATAGCTACTAGCTTACGCAAGCTAGTAACCTTATTATATATAAGGTTTAACCTTATTAGAGGCTAGAATCCTAGCAGTTTCCACGAGGTTCTACTGCTTTCTAGAGGTTTCTATACACAGTATATATAGTATTAATAATACTGTGTTATGTAATATACCTCTATATAGTATATAGGTATGTATTATAGTACATACTAGTATTTTATAATACTATAATATCTTATATTAGTAATTAAGATAAACTAATTACGAGTTAGTTCTAGCAAGACTAGACTAAGGCCTGAGATATAGAAGGGCGCGTCTCTATAGCATAGTATCTATAAATAGATAGCTATACTAAAAGAACGTATTAAACCTTAACTATATATCTTATAAAGTTTAGCAAAGGCTTATATAACTAATAGGCGATATAATTAGTTAAAGCTGAATTTTTATATGATAATAGCAAATATGCTACTATTAGCATATCCCTATTTGAGGCCCTTATAGGATACTACCCTTAAATAATTAATTACTACTTACTGAATATTAAGATCAGGACCTAAGGGGTTAATAAAAGACTTAAGAAGCTAATAGAGGTTTGCTAAAGAATAGCTAAGAATATAAATACTAGAAGGAAAGTATAATTATATAATATTAGAGATATCATATGACTCTCAATAAAGAACTTCTATTTTGCAAAGGGTTAGCAAAAGCTTGCCCTATGATTTATTCCTATGCTAGTTATAGAAGGTATAAGCTCTAATACCTATAGAGTATAACTTCTAGAGAAGTATAGTAGAGCGTATAATACCTTCTCTATTACTTTGCTTAAGCTATAATATAGCTAAAAGCTTGCTAAGGGGTAGCTCCTAGACCTTAAAGAAGACCCTAAAGAATAGGAAGTTAAGGATATTATATTATAGAGGGAAGTGCTAATAAGCCCCTAATATTTAGTTAAGTAGAAGGGCTAGCTAGTAGAATATAATACCTAGGAGCCTGAAGAATACTTAGCAAATACTTTGCAAATCCTCGCTAGATTTAAGAAATAGCAGCATAAGTTATATTATAAGTAGAATAACGAGTAGTGTAGAGTAATAAGAAAAGTTAAATAACTATAAGATAGCTGAAATGCTAAGAGAAGACCCCCCCTCATAAAAGCAATATAAACCCTAGGGGTATCTAACCTTATACTACTATAGAATCCCACTGTATATTCGCTAAAGGTCCGCTAGTATTACTACTTATTATTATTACTATTACCTTCTTCCTTATTATTATTATTATCCTCGTTTCTACTATTAGTATCCTCGCTCTCTTCCTCTAAGCTATTACTAGTAGTATTACTATTACTACTCTAACTATTGCTCTCTATAGTATTATTAGAGTTACTATCCTCTGCACCTGAGGGCTTATCCTCCTTATTACTACTAACTTAGTACTAATAAGCTATTACTAGGTTATTACTAACCTTCTTATAAGAATTAGGTTAAGGCGCGGGGCTACTACTAATAACCTTAAAGATAGTAATAGGAGCTTAGTAATAAGTGTTATAAAGTATATAGGAATCTTAAATCTTTGAAGGCTCCTATGAGGGAAGTATAGATATATAGGTATCACTCTTTAAGAGCTATATTATTAGGATATTAATAAGCTTATTAAGAAAGGTAGCCTACTTAAAGATATAAGTTTTATTATATAAGTAAGTAGGAAGAGTATTATTAAGCTATATTATAATCTCCTTAACTAAAACCTTATCCTTAGCTTAGCGAGCTACTTATAAATATATATTAGAATAATAAGAGGATAAGACTAACTATAAGGTAAAACCTACCTTAAGCAAAACCTATAGATATACCTAGGTATATAAAGCTATACTCTCCTCTATACCTATAGTAAGTAGTTAGTTATTATAGTTCTTAGTACTAAGCTTAAGGCTGGTAGGGTTTACTAACTAGTTATAGAGGCATTAGAGAAGCTGTTACCCCTATTCTATAGCTATAAAGATATAGAAAATCTCATTCTATTAATACTAACTAGTAGTAATTACGTGAGTATAACGCTTAACCTAGTTCTAATAGAAACAAATAGTACTAATAAGATAAGCAGGGATCTAGGAATAGGAAAGGTTAGCCTATATCTTCCCCAAACGATCGCTAAACTTACCCTATAGCACTTAATACTATAAACCTAGCATAACTTGCACGTGCAGTCACTATTGCATTAATAAGTGCAGATAGCCTAGGCATTCTTAGGGAGCTATAGCATATAGCTAATATAGGGTTTGCTACTACCCGCCTAGTTATCCTAATAGTTACTATTGCTAAGCTTGGACTTAGTAGGGCTATACTTAGCGAGGAGTTAACTAATAAGGCTCTTAGCGCTTATAATAGTTATAAAAGTATTAAAGGATAGGAAGGATCCTATAAAGGGTTTACGAAGGCTTAATAAAGGACTTAGGAAATATAAAAGTAGTTATTAAATAATATAATATAATAAGAAGGAAAAAGAACTAACCCTGGGGTAGAAAAAAGCTATTACTTTATAGATAGCTAACAAGCCTTATTAAATAATTGCAGAGGTAGCTATAACTTAGAGTAATAAGAATAGTAATTATTTACTATAATAGGTGCTACCTACTAGGAGGTAGATATAGTAAATTAGTAATAGTAGTTGCTATCTAACCTATTTAATAGCCTTATGATATGCGTATTTAGAAGGGGAATAATAGGATAAAAAACGAAGTTATTATAAGGGCATAGTATAAGAGAGTGCTCGCTAGATAAAGAGCGAATAGCTAGAGAATAAATCTATTACTATAAGAATAACTATTCTTTTTTAAAAGAAAATAATAGGATCCCTTCAAACTAACCCTAGATAGAGGGTATAAAAGGGGCTTGAAAGGAGAGGAACTATAAGGAATAAGACTATAGGCTTAGCTACTATATCTATAACTTTAAGGGCTCTATTATCCTTTAGCTAATATATAGCAAACTATTACTATACTAGATAATAGTAATAATAATAAAGGACCTAGGGCTTACCCTGGATGACTAAGAGGGATAATAATAGAGGGCTAATCTATAACACCTAACCTTATAATAGGGATTATTATAATTAGAAGGGGGATAATTATAAGGGACTAGATACCTAGGCTAGAGAAGCTAGAGATACCTCAGCTAGTATAGGCTAAAAGGATAGAGAGGCCTATAGGTCTAGGGTATAGAACCCTCTATAGCAAGGACTTAGCGAGTACTTACTAGAGGCTAGAAAAGAGGGATCTTAGAAGAAGCAAGCAAAAGTAGCATAGCAATACCAGACCTACGTTTTGGGTGCTTCTACTATTAGTTTGACCTAACTATGGCCTTTAGCCCCTAAATACCTTTATACCTTACTCTTACTATCTCCTATTAGTAATAGCTCTCTAGGTTCTAAGTTCTAATATTTCTATACCTAAAATAAAGAAAACTAATATACCTATGGGAATATTCGCTTACCTACGTAGTAGGTAGGACTCCTACTCGCCTAGTAGGCTAGATCCGACTTCGGATCTATGGCCCGGGTTAGAATAACTAGGACCTAGCGGGTAGTTATATAACCTATTATATAACCTACCTTCTAACCTAACTTAATATTAAAACTAATTTAAACTTTATACTACGCCAACCCTCGCTCTCTTTAATACTAATATATATAAAACTAATACTAATTAGTAGTTAACTTTATTATTATACTATAACTATAGGTTAGTAAGGATTAATATACTAAAGAAATAATATTTAATACTTAATAATCCTAAGCCTCCTCTTATATATAATTATTATATTCATACAGATATTAGGTTTAGTTACTAATAGTTGAGCCTCCGCTTCTAACTTACTACCTCTAAAGTTATTACTAATATCATGGGCGAAGTTTTAGATCCCTTACTATTAATAATAACTACGGTCTATCTTATTATAACCTTAAGACTAACGATTAATAGTTTATAATCTTTTATTACGCTAGCTAAGCAATTACTTTCCCCTTACTTTTACTCTCTTTTAATACCTCTACCCTCTTTTAGCACCTTCCGCTACCCTTATAGTTACTATAAACGCTATATCCTATACCTGCTAACTATACTACCTTCTACTAATGTTATAGTTATTTAGAGCCCTCTGCTAACTTCCCCTCCTTCTACTACGCGTTAACTACCTATTTTACTAATTTTAACTCCCATAAGTCTTCTTTAGCGAATTGATATTATTTAGTACCTTCTAATATCAATACTAACCTCGCTACTTCGCCATCCTTTAACCCCCTTCTTAATACTTAAATTTACTACTATTAACCCTCTATTTATATTACTAAATAGTAATAATCCGAGATAATAATAATAAGCCCTAACTACCTACTATAAGAGAGTAGTAGTAAGCCCTATTACCTATTAAAATAAATTACCTTAATCTTAACTACCCGCGTTAATTATATTATTAATATAGTATTTACGTTATTACGAGGTTATCTATAGCTTTAAATTTTATAAGTTCTAAACTTAGTAAGCCCTAACTGCCTATATATGAGTGTTAGAAGGATTATAGCTTTAACTTTTATAATAACTGCTAAATCATGTTTATTTATAGTTACTAAAAGTCGACTTTCTAACTTTAGGCTGCCACCTCCCCCCTCCCCCCCCCCCACCTGTCCTCTATCTAAATAACCCCTCTCTTACTTTCCTCTTTCTTTATAACTTTACTACTTATAACATCGTAACTTTATAACCTCAACTTCTTAACTTTATCCCTCCTATATTATATCTATTATATGTAAGTTATAATAAGTATTAAAAAGCCTTTTAATAGTAGCTACTCTACTAGTAGTTTAGTAGATCTATTTTATTTAGCTTGCGCTAGTATCGCCTATTTTTCTAGAGTAAAAAGGTATATACTAAGTCTGTATTAAAAACTACCTAGATTAGTTAATTATAATTAATTAATTATACTATTAAGACCTTATTATTAAGACCTTAATCTTTCTTTAATTTTCCCCTATTTTATCTCCTTCTAAATTCATTACTTTTATTACTTTAGACCTACCTAGGAATATCTATTCTAGATAATAAGTAATTAATAATCCCCTCTTTAGGGTATCCTCTCTTTAGGGTTAATAAGATCTAATAAGGTAAAGTAAATAAGTATTTTAAATCCCCCCTCTAAGTAAGTATTTTAATCTCCACATCTAATTTTAACCCCTCTCCTCTAAATAATCCCTTTATTAAGAAGTTCCCCTTTTTAAAGACGTCTATTAAGTAATCTTACAAATTTTCCTCTCTTTTTCTTTTCTTTTCCTCTTTTTTAACCTTTCTCTCTAAGTAATTCCTTTATTAAGAAGGTCCTCTCCTTAGGAAAGTCCTCTAAGTAATCCCTCTTTAGGTCCCCTCTTTAGAGAAATAAGTAATCCCTTTTGAAAAGTCCCCTTTTTAAGGAAGTGAATAAGTAAGTATTTAGAAACTATATAAAGAAAGGAACTAGGTTATTAATAGGAAAAAGATTAAGTAATAGTAATTATAAGTTGCTTACATCAAAGCCATTGTCTTCGCCACCAGATTCGGCAGCGATAGCCTCATGGTTCTAGAAATATGTCAGAAATGCTAGATGAGCACCGGGGAGGCACCGGCAAGGCTTGTATAGACTTACGACTTTGTTATAGGAGTCAACCGACTCCTGGGCGCGCGCGGCTTGGGACTCCTGCGCCTCCGTCTGCCTTTTGGCAAACCGCTCCATCTCCGAGTGGTGACGGCAGAGCTCCTCGTGCTGCTTGCGCAGCAGTTCGGTCTGCTTCTCCGCCTCCTTGGTTAAAGCTATAGCTTAGGGATAGCACCCCTAATTAAGATATAAAAATAAGCCTAATTATTTTATATAACTTCTAAATATAGCTTTATTAATTCTTTTTAATGCTAATAATATTAATACCTCCCCTATTCCTTCCCCTTCCTCCTTACCTTAATATTAATTAAAAATCCTAATTTCTAATAATTTTAAAGCTATTACTAATTATAAGATATATGATTAGGTTACGTCCTTTAACTCTAAAGAGACTAACTAAGCTAAGGTTACTAGCTATATTACTTACTATATTAATAAGTACTTTAAGTATCATATCTAAGGTTATTAACTATAAGCTAACTTTAAGGAAGACTTTAAGGATATTATTAAGATTTTTAATTATATAGATAACTATATTATTAAAGCCCTTTAGAAAGTCCTTATTAATAATACTATATTTATTATTTATAATAGTAATTAAATTAAAGAAAAGGTTATTAGTATTACTTACTAATCTAACTTCTACTTATAGAGGAATAATAACTTTAATTTAATTAAATTATAATACCTAATAATTATTAAGAAGTATAGTAAAGACCCCGCTTTCTTTATAGAAATTATATAAGAAGTTATAACCGTCTTTGTCCTATTATTACTACTCCTATATAATAATACGAAAAGCCCTCTATTACTCCTATATCCCCTATATATTAGCCCCCTTATCCCCCTCTAGTAGAGACTATCTAACCCTTTTTATTTTAAAATACTAGGAATAATACCTAAGGTCTTAACTTTATAAGACCTATGGTTAGAACTAGTAAGCCTGATTCCCGCTAGATAAGATCCCTTTATTATACTAACTTAAGAGTCTCCTTAAGTTCTATAGTAATAATAACCTTAAGTATAGGAGTAATAAGATAGATATATTAGATTTAAAACAATTTATATTTAAGGCTTTTGATACTAAAGCTAATATATCCCTATAGTAGTATACTAAAGCGTTTTCTCTTATATTAAAAGGAGATACCTAAGAGTATTATTTCTAGTATATTACTACTAAACACCCCCTATTATTATATACTAAGGTAGTTATATAGATAAAGGAATACTTTAAAACTAAGGAATTTTATATTACTAATAAGGAATTATAAGATAATACTATATTACCTAATTTTATATATAAAACCTTAAAGAACCTATTACTAAAAACCCTAAGATCTTATTTAAAACTATCTCTATTATTAGACCTACTCTTAATAAAGAATTTAATACTAATAAAGGACCCCTTTATTATGGAGTTTAGAGCGCTTACTAAGGAGTTTAAGAGTATAAACTTACCCTTTATAAGTATCATATTAACCTATACGACCTCTATAATTCTTTATACTCTGCTATTAATGCTATATCTTAAATAAATTAAAGCCGTAACATATAATATATAGCTTTAGAAGATCTAGAGGATAAAGTAATAACTACGATAACGTCTACTAAAAATATAATAATAATAATAATAATAATAATAAATTCTATTAAAACTGGCTGAATTAATAAGGACCCCCTCTATATTATTAATCCTAAACTAATCGCTATAATAACCTAAGAAGATATTAGATTTACTATAAGCCTAAGTACTAATCCTAGAAGTATAATAATAGTAAATCGACCTAAAAGTTCAATAAGTTTAAGTCTAAATACTCTTAAAATATTACTAAAAAAGAGTTTAATACCTTCCTTATTAACTTTAAAGGTAATAATAAGGGCTAGGAAGCCCTAGCGAATAATACTAATATTAATAGCGAGTTTAAATAGCACTTTTAGGATTACTAATAGGAATCCTAGCCTCCCTCCCCTCATGAGTTTACTATATTTATTACTAATACTATTTTTATAATTAACAGCAATAAATTAGTTAATTTGCTACTAAATCAGACTTTTTTCTATATAGTTATAAGTATTAACCTAGCTACTAACCCTAAGCTTACTCTCCTACTTACCTAGCTTATCCTACCCAGAGCCTCTACTCTAAGCTAATTATTTATACTTAATAGTAAGTACTCTAAAGAAGTTTTCTAGAGTATTATGCTAGATTTAGGTACTACTAGAGTCTCTACTACTAGCTAATAGTAAGTTATTATCTTATAATAGATTTGCTTATTAATAGCGATTAATAGGGTAAATACTAGCTAAGCAAGAGTATACTTTAGAAATAGCCCCTATAAGGACTTATTTAGTATTATTATAGTTAAAACTATATTTATTAGTATAATCTTCTATATAATACCCTCTAATACCCCTTTTCTCCTCTGCTTAAGCGATATAGATTAAATAGGTATTTACTTTAGTAACCTCTATAATTACTTATTTTAGAGTAATATTATAGCCCTGATTATATATAAATAGAGCTATATCTAGCTTCTTCTTAATAAAAAGGAAATTCTTACCTAAACTAGCTATTTAATAGATGCTAGGCTATAGCGCCTTTACTAATGATTTAAATACCCCTCTAATATTATGCTAGCTACCCTCCTTTAGTATACTAATTACCCTATTTAAATAGTAGTAATTAAGTAGTTAACTAAGGTCTACTAATATCATTACTTAAATATAAGAGCCCCTTAGAGGTTTAAATTCTCCCTCTAGTATAACTATTTGTTTAACTATAAGATTATTTATAATATTATTTACCTCAAAAATAAAGCGACCTTATATATTATTAATATAGTAACTAGCTTTAATACTACTTACTTTCTCCCTAATCTCTCTGTAAAAACTACCTAGGAAACTCTCTACTTCTACTAAATTTATATTTATTAGGGACTACCTAATTATATTATTATAAATACTAGATTAAACTTCGTAGTAAAAGCTTTTAAAAATAACGCTAAATTAATAGTAATTATAGTTAAAGTTATCCCTATTGAAGCTTATTATCAAATTAGTAAAATAGAGAAGTATTATAGCCCCTTATACCGCGCTTATAATATTATTTAGTAGGAAGTTCCCTATATTAAGCCCCCTCTCGCTTTTTAAATTGTAATGAAATCTATTAATAATACTACTAGCCCTAATAGCCCTATACCTAACCTACTCAACTTTAGTATATACTTATAGATTAGTAATAACCCTATACCCTCCTCTAATACTACTACTAGGGCTAAGGCGATTAATATTATAATGGAGGATTTATAAAAAAATACCCTGAATATAAAGTTATAGATACCCTTACTACTTATTATAGCCCTAGTATTAGTAATATTATCTACCTCCTATTATAATTAAAAGTTAGAGTATATTAAGAAAAGGATAAATAATAGGGCCCTTACTAATTAGTTACTATCATAAGCGAAATAGTTATTATTTAGCTACCCTATAGCCCCTAAGAATTCCCCTCTATTACTATAAGACCCTTTTATAGTAATCCTAAGGCCTCTAGAGGCTCTAATAATAATAACCTATAAACCCCTATTACCCCCGAGGTTACTACGCTAAACCTAACCCCCTCTCCGCCCTAGTATAGAGGATAACTCTAGAACAGCCCTAGTACTGACCTATCTAATATATTTAAATTAGAAGTTAACTACTTAATAATATTTATTTTAATAAAGGAGAAGGCTAATTAGGAGCTTTCCCTAGCGCTATATAAGTCTAATAAGTTTATTACTAATAATCCCCCCTTTTAGAAGTTTTATAAAAAAGAGATTAATACCCTCTTTAATTATAAAGTATTTAAATTTAAGATTTATAATCTAACTAAGTAATATAGCTATATATAGTTAGTAGGATTAAGAATAAGACTACTACTCCTATTAAGAAGTCCTACCTAGTTATTTATAGTATTAATAATACTAATAAGTAGGGTATTTTAACCTAGTTATATATAATCTAGCGCTATAGTATTCGCCTCTTTTTAGTAATTACCCTATTACTTAGCTCCAATTATATTATTTAGATTAGGGATATTACTTAAGCATATATATAATCTTAAATAATACTAGCGCGCAACGTTTATATCTAATTACCTAACTAGATCTATAATCTCTACCCCCCTAGGATTATTATAAAAGTTATTAAACCCCTCTATAATATTACTAGAGCTAGTACTTATTAGTAAGCTACTTATAGCGCCTACTACTATAATAAGTTATATATAACTAGCTCTGCTTTCAACCCCTATCTACTTATTACTAATAACTTAAGCCCATACTTTGCTATTATTAGTATATAAATAGATAATATAATTAGTCTCTCTAATAACACTTTTTCTATTATGAAAGAAGAAGAGCTCTAGAAAGCTAAATTTATAGCTAAACTTAAGGAGAAACTTACCCCCTAGACCCTTATTACTTTGAATAATAGAACGATCTCTATTACTAATACTAGCGCTATTATATTATATTAAAAGGGCTAAGGCGCTAAGATTAAGCCTATAAAGAAGATACCTAAGAAGATATTAATAAAAAATAATATATTAAGTAGTAAGCTAGAGGGGCTTATATAGCCTTAATTTGCTAACTAGAAGCCTATTTTAACCTATTAACGACTATAACGCTAAGATCTAACTAATAAAGATATTACTATCCTTAATAAGCGCTTATAATAGCTAAAGAATAACCTTAACCAAGGCCTAATAATCATTATATTATTACTACTTATTACTAAACTAATTATATTTATAAATGTATTATTTACTAATAATTAAGATCTTATATTATAATTAGGTTATATTATTATACTTACTAATAAAATAATAAATAATATAACCTTTATAATTAATAGTAATATTATCTATTATAGCTCTACTAAGTATAAATAAGTTACCCGTAGTATATTAGCCTTAGAGATCTATATTATAGTTACTAGCGCGGATCTCGCCTTTGCTATCGCTCTAATCCTTTAATAAGTTACTACTAAGCTTAGTATTACTAACTCTATCCCTAAAATAATATATACTAACTTATACTTATTATATAAGTATCTAGTTAAACTTAGTATTATAAAGGAAAAGAGGCTTACAATTAATATTATAGCCCTCTATTAGTTATATAAGCCCTATAAGCCATCTAAGATCTAAAAGATGAATAGCGAAGATAACCTAGCTAATATAATAATAAAGGTAAACGCCTAATAGGGCGTTATACTACCTTATTAGTAGGAATAAACTAACGATTTATATAGAAGGATAGGTAATAAAAATAATAGAGGGATTAGTATAATAATAGTATAATAATAAGTATTTATAAAAGGATAGTATTATAGCTAAAACTAGCTATTTTTCGCTTTATTCAGAAGCTAATAATAGCTTATAACTTATTATTTTAATTCATATAATTAGATAGGCTTATTAGGCAATTGCTAGTATAAAAGAAAGACTACTAGTATAGGAATATTTGCCTACTTATATAATAAGTAGGACTCCTACTCGCCTAGTAAGCTAGATCTAACTTTAGATCCGTGGCCTGGGTTAGAATAACTAGGACCTAGTAGGTAGTTATAAAACCTATTATATAACCTACCTTATTAGGCTTCCTATATTATTCCTACCTTATAGGCTACCTTCTAACCTAACTTAATACTAAAAACAATTCAGACTTAATACTACGCCTACCCTCGCTCTCTTTAAATACTAGTATATATGAAACTAATAATACCTCTTTTTATTTAATACTCTAATAACTAACTTTAGATATTCCTTCTCTTCTTTATTACTATTTCCCTACTTTCTAGCTAATAGTCTTAATTCTTAAGTAGCTATAAGCTTTATTTAGTTTTAACTTAATATCCCTAGTAATAAATACTTAGAGGTAGTCTTTATACTATAGATATTTTCTAATGAGATTACTAAAGTAATAAGGTTAGCCTTCTAGAAGGCTTATCTTAGTAAATAGGATTTTAAATAAATATTTAGGGTACTTAAGGGGTCTAGAGACTTCTATTATTAAGTCTTTATCTATACTTTAGCTACTTTCCTCGCTAGATTATAGGAGATAAAGGTTTTTTAATATATAGTAGCTATATATAGCTTATTTATTTAATCTTAAGGTAGTTATAATATACTACCCTATATATATTATAAAGAGAGGGCTTATATTACTAGGAACCTTATAACTAGCGTTTATGTTTATAAATTATATTTTAAATATGTCTCTATACTAGGTACTCCTTATACTAACTACTTCTTCTATAAGACTTAAGAGAGTTACTTATATAATAATCCTAGTATTTATAAGTATCATAAGTATAGAATTAAGTATAATAATAAGATGAAGAGAAATAGAGAGTTTAATGATATTAAAGAGATTCTATAATCTTAAATTCTAGTAAATACTATAGTTATAGCTATAACTAAGTTTAACTTCTTATTTCCTTAAAATAATCTTTATTATCAATAAGCTTAGGAATGTTACCCTAAAGCTAGGTTTATATACTCTTATTACCCTTTTATAATAAAGCTATCTCTAGACTTTAACCTTATAGAAATTGCAAACTACTTAGGGCTTTATATTATAGATTAAGGAAAGAAAATAGGATTTCTAAGTATATTTATATAAAATTGGGGGGTAAAAGAAGGAAAAGGGAAATAGAAAGTTAGTTAGGTTATAATAAGAAATTAAGGCGAATAGTATATAAATAGGTCTATAAAACTAAATTTAAAATATATCCAAGTATAAAATTAATAAGTTCCCCTTTATAAGTATCCTTCTTTTCCTCTCTAGTAATAGTCGCGCTCTAATATAATATTAGTAAATAAAACTATCCTACTAAGGGGGGTCTATTAATATCCTCTTAAAAGGGCTAATAACTATAATTTTAATACTCTCTTTTCTTCTCTTTTCTTCTCTCTTAGTCTTAGGTTATTAATCTCTTATTTATTTAGTAAGAGGGGTTTTTAATATTATTACTAACAGATTAAGGGTCTTATATATCCTTAGGCTTAATAGCCCTATTAGAGTTACTAATAGATATTAAAATTATTAATAGATATTAAACTTATTAGTAGCTATATTATTATTATATTAAATAGTAGCCAGGAGGCGTACTTAAATAGGTAGGGAGTTACTAATACTATCTCTTACCCTTATTCCTAAAGCTTAGGAATATTATCCCTAGAATCTTAAACTTTCAAAATAAGAGATATAGGGTAGAATAAATAGTAATAGGTTTATAAATTATTAATTAAAACGAATTATTATAAAAGAAATACTATAGATCCCCTAGGTCCTCTATTTTAATATATTCCTTCTCTTTCTCATTTAATATCTTAGGAATCTTAATAACTAGTTATTATTTAGCTTTTGATACCTTAATTACTTTCTCTAAATCTTTTAAATATTATTTTAATTATATTACTAATTATAATAAATCCTCTTCTTTACTCTAATTACCTTCCATAGGTATTATTAGTTCCTTAAACTCTTCCTCTAATATATTAATTATTATACTCCTTATTCCCTAGTATTAAGAAAACCTTTACTAGGTTTCTTTCTAAATTAGATCTATAAATATCTATATTACTTAGTTCCTAATACCCTTTAGGTACTTAAATAAGTTTATAAGGTTAATTTCCATTAAATATCTTCTTAGTAACCTTATTACTTGTTAAAGTTACTAATTAATATGATAAGGTATTTAGAGCTTATAATAGGATATAAAAGGGGCCTTACTATTAGTAATTAAGCTTTTTAGTAGATAATTTATTAATAGAGCCCTTAATATTAAATACTAGTACTAAATTACTTATTATAAGCCTCTCCTTCCTTATTATCCTCTTATATTAATTATTATAATATTCTATAGTTTTCTTATATTAGCTATTAATTATCCTTTTAGCTTATTTCCCATCCTTGATAAGTTATAAGAAGGCTTATAGATATATTTAAACCTCCCCTTTTCTTATTATTATTAAATTATAATTAAGAACCCTGTAGGTTAGTATTAGGGTCTTAATAAGTATAATAGGTTTAAATCTATATTAAAAATAGAAAGAGCTAGACTTAGTTAAAATATAAATGCTTAATTAATCTACAAGTAGGGTAATAAGAAGGTATAACTAAGAGTTAATATCTCTCTCTCCTCTAGTGTATATTAATAAAGTATAAGTAATTAGCTAATAACTAATCTTAACTATTCTATTAGCTCTTAAGTTATATATAAATATTACTTTCCTCCATACATTATACTTCTTATTAAATATAATAATAATATCCTTATTCTCTAGGCCTCTATTAATAATGATCTCGCTATATAATCTATAGTAGTGAATAACCTCTTCTTAGATAAACTTTATAACCTTAGCTAAAGTTGCTCTCTTAGGCTAGTAAGCTTTAAGCTATCCTATACGTAAATCCCTTACCTCTATAAGATACTACTTACTTATTCTCTATATATCTAATAAAATCCTTATAAAAAGTAATCCCTTTAAGGAGCTATAAGTCCTTATATTATTTATATATTAAGCTCTCCCCTTTCAATAATTAGAGTACCTTCTAAGGGACATATAGATATATATATATATATATATATATATATATATTACTCTATATATAGCGATTAGATAGTCTCTTTATTATAGCTTACTTATGTCAATAACTACTCTCTTTATAAGCTCTTATAATTAGGTTCTTCTACTATTTAGGAGTATTAATAACTTATTATAATATTAGCTTTTAATTTATTAATCTAATAAAAAGTAAGTAGTTCTAGATATAATAATCTAATACTCTAGTCTTAAAGTCATGATACCTTATTAGTTAAATCCCTAGAGGGTATCTCCATATTATTAAATAGTAAGTAATCTATTAAGAGTATATAGAAAAGGTTTATAAGTTATTAAGAAGTATATTTAGAATATTTATTATATTACTAATAACCTCTATCTTCCTTATTAGAACCTCCTCTATATATTATTTATTACTATAGTATTAAGCTTAATTAATAAAGCAAGTAGCTGCTATATTTAAAAATAAGATCTATAAATTAATCTAAGAGTTAATTTCCCCTTTAGCTTCCTTATTAATAAAATTAGAGGGACCCTAGGGTTTTTATAATAAGCTATTTATTATTATCTCTAAGTACTACAGATATATTATACTCTAAAGTTAAATACTTAAATCTATATAATCTAGTAGATACTAAGGGCTCCTAGAAGGTTTATAGCTACTCTATTAAGTTATATAACTAATATCTAAGTATTTATTTCTAAAATAAAGTATTATTTATATAAATAATTATATACCCTCTTTAAGGCCTTTAGGATATATTATAACTCCCTCTTCCTAGTATCATATAATAGCTTAGGTTCTAACTAAGTATTACTTTTAAAGTAAGAGACTACGCGCTAGTTATTAATAAATTATCCTAGGACTCCGCCCTATCCTGTATTACTAGTATTAACTATAAGATAAATATCCTCTCTTCTAGAGCTATAGTTTATAGTAATAAGAATTAAAGTCTCTATAAGTATTAATGCTAAGGTATTTATAGCTATTTACTACTTTTCCTCTTAATTAAATAAGGTATTCTTCTTAAGTAAGTTAATAAGTAGCTTTATAATAATAAGGTAGTCCTTTACCTAGGATCTATAGAATATTATAATTCCTAGGAAAGCCCTTAACTCTATTAAATTAATATAAGTAGCTTATTTATAGATCTTAACTATTTTTACTTCCTCTAGATAATACCTATTAGTACTATAAGTATAGCTAATAATTATTACTACTTCTTAAGCTTATTATAACTTAACTATTACTATTATATACTTTACTAGCTCTAAGTTGGTTAGAACCTTATTAATATTCTATAAATATTTTAAATTAAATTTATTAATCCCTAGATAAGACTCAATCTCTTCTTTATTATATTATAAAGTTAGTCCTTTAATAGTAATATTATTAAGGAAGGCTTTATAGTAGCTAGGTATAAGGTTATATAGGATTCTAATTATAACTTATATAAACTAAGTAACTAAGTTTATTACTCATTAAAGTAATATATGTATCTATAGTAATCTAATAGGTAATATTACGTCTCTACTTATAGGGTTTAATAGGACTTAGTTATATCCTAAAAAGAAGTCTAATAGTAATAATAGCTAATATATACATAAATCCTCTAAAACGTTATCTACTAAAGGGGTTAGTGCTATATCTTGTATTATAACTATATTTATCTTACTTATTAAGTTAATAAGTCTTATCTTATTATCTTTCTTATATATAAGGAAGAATAGATTATAATAAGCTATATAACTTTACTTAAGAATTCTCTTTTGTAGTCTATCCTTTAGAATTATAATAATATCCTACTCTGATCCTCTTAATATTAAGATCCCTTTTGCTTATTATACCTTATATAAGTCTATTTAAATTATTTATAGAGGTATAATAGAAGGGTAAATAGAGCTATAACATATAAATTCCTAGGCTAAAGCTTTCTCCTTTATAATAAGAATAGCAAAGAGAAGCTTCTTTTCTTTAAGCTATAAATAATTAATAATCTTAAGAATAGCTTCTAATTAAGCTTTTACAAGCCTTATTCCTTTCGTAATAATTAAAAACTTTAATATAATTAGGCTTATAAATAGGGTGCTAGGATCTAGTATTATATTCTTCTTAGCCTTTACCTATACTTTTAACTTTTACTCTAGGTCTTTATCTAGAGTTAAAGCATTTAATATAGCGTTATTAATAGGTTAAATCTTCTATTTTTTATCTTATATATAATATTAATATTTTCTATAGGTAATATAGGTATTATTAGTATAGATTTATAATTATCATAAGAAAAGTTAGTATTTATAGCTATAATAACTTTAACTCCCTTTTAATATACTAACTTATACTTCTTCCTAAGTACTTTCTTCTTTATTATTCTCTTCTTAGATTTATAAATATAGTATTAATAATTAATATTATAGCTATTATATCTTATTATATATCTAGTACTTATAATAGCTTTATAGATATTATTAAGCTTAGGGGTAACTTTATCTTAGATTATAATCTCTAGGATCTTATTACAAATAGATCTAAACTCTTTAAAAATAGTAATGACTTCTTTATTTAGATCTAATTACTACTTAACTTCCTTTAGGAGGTTATATAAGCCTTTAAAAGCTTATTAAATCGCTTTAATATCCTAATATATTCTTATATTCCTTAGTATTATATCTAGCTCTTCCTTCTCTTTAGTATTATTAATTTATTAATTATCTCTTATAAAGTCTAAGCTTATTACTATATTATTAGTATTAATAACTTCTATTTCCACTCTTCTATAAGAGATATAAGAGTATATTAATATTATAAAGATATAAAGCAGTTTATCTTAGTAATAATTTCTAGAAAGTAAGTAGTTAAATATCCTATATAGAATAATAAGGGGATAATAATCTTAATATTCCTAGACTAAAGGACTCTAATAATCTAGTTCTATATATAATTTAATATTATCCTAGTTTTCAAAATAAAGGGGGCTCCTAATACTAGGTCTTTATCATAAGTATTCTTAGGGAAGATAAAAAAGCTAATATCTTAAATTATATTACTATTAATATAAGTATTATTTATAATTATACCTGTAAATTAGCTCCTCTGCTCTCTATTAGTAATCCTATAGATCTCTATATTTATTTTAATTATATCGCTCTATAAGCCTAGGTACTTAATATAACTTTTACTAACAAGGTTAATAGCTAAACTACTATTAATAATCTCTCTAACAAGTATATTTATAAGGCTATAAAGAGTAATAATAGTCTACTAGTAGGTTATAATAAAGTCTAAGATAGTAATATATCTTAGTAATAAAAGTAATATAGAACTCTAATCTTTTATTATAATACTTATTTTAAAAATAATACTAATTATATAGTAGTTAAACTAAATTAACTTAGTCTATAAATACCTAGATAAGTTTCTAAAGATAGCTATTAAAATCATTTAGCTCTTACAATAGTTTTTATTATTATTCTATTAATCTATTTATTCTTATAACTCCTTATTACTAGCTCCTATTTTACTCAATTAATTTAGAAGTACAATATTAGTAGGAATAAAGACCTCTTATACCTTTAAGTTATATCTATCCTTATACTTACTAATTATAACTTTAGTAACATTATAGACTATTTTATTCTAATCTAGCTAGTTCTAATAAAGGAAGGCTTTAGGGATAGCTACCTTCCTATTTACTCTGTTATTATATAGCTTAAGAGTAAGATTATAACTATTTTATAAATTACTATATTAAATTTAGGGCTTATCTTATTTATTTTTCTCTTATTACTTAACTTATTCCTTAGGGGCGTCTAGTAATATAATATCCTTAGTATTATCCTTATTATTAAGTAGCCCTATAACTCTCTAAGTAATCTAAATAGGAGGTTTTCAAATTATAAGTAAGTTTATTACTTAGCAAGCCTATTAAATCCGAGTATTATAAGGCTCTCTATAATAACCTCTAGCTTTCTCTCTTTTTATTATAGTAATATACTCTATTAGATTGATATACTAGGTCTTAAGCTTAAAGCTAAAGAATATTATATTTATAAAGTTATATAATTATATAGCATCCTCAAATAAATTTATAAACCTAATAGACTACTTAGGATATACCTTATTATAATTAATAACCTATGCGATCTCGTCTAGGAGCTTTAGCTATTACCTCTCTACTAGTTTACTAATAGTAACTATATAGTATATATATATATATATATCCTTATTAATTAGAATATACTTTAGAATTATCTAGCTATTAGTCCTCTTATAGTTATAGCTTTTATTCATAATATTAGTCTTAACTCGAGTACTAGAGTCTAGGGAACTAATAAAGGAAAAGGGAGTTATATAGTAGTAAGCCCCGTTCTAGCTAGCCTTAAGATACTTAATATAGCTAATGACGATATACCATATAGCGCTATCAAAACTAGTAGTATCCTATAGCTTAGAAAGATATATATTATAACAGCTTATCTTATTCGAAGCCTCTATAGCCTCTTCTTCCTCCTCCTCTTCTAAATCCCTGGTATTACTAGTATTTACTTTAACAGTCTCTATATTTAGCTTATAAGTAATAGTATTACTTCTATTAGTATTGAATCTATAAATAATCCCAAGATTATTATTCTTTATAAGGCTTAGTAGCTTCTATAGTATTTAAATTAAAAGTATTATTTCCTTAGCTAATAACTCTCTTAATAAGAATTAAGATATCTATCTTATAATCAGCCCTATTAATATTTAAAGTCCTAAAGTTCTCTATAAGAGAGTTAATAATCGAGTTAGTAATCTAGGCTATAGAGGGCTCCTTAGCTTTAACCTTTTACCTTATTAGAATCATCTTTACTAGGACTTAAAGCGTTATTATTAGTTTAGGCTTAATAAGGCTAAATAACTATTAAGATTCCTAGTAAGTAGTAAACTATTTAATTAAGGCGTTTTCTACTATAACCTACTACTTTAAAATAACTTTAATAAGCCAATAGCTAAGACTTTAGGCTATAGCTCTTATAGCTCTCTTTAAAAAGTAATAGTAAGTAATATAAATAAGCTTAGTATTAGTAAGCTCTAGGTCTTTATATTAAATAGCTCTCTATTAAAGCTATTAAATAATAGTAATTAATATTATAACCTAGGAAGGGTTATTATCCTTAATATAAGATCCTATAACTAGGTTCTAAAGATCCTTATCAGGGTCCTATTAAGACTTCAGGTTTATAAACCTAAACTAATAAAGAAGCTTCTCCTTAGCTTCCTTCTATATCTTAGCTTTACTAATAAAAGATTTTATCATATTTTAATAGTTACTAGAGCTATATATATAGACCTCGTTCTTTATATTATTATTAGTCTTATAATAAAGCTTAAAAAGGCTCTTATAATTAGTAATAAAGTTAGAGATATTAATACTAATAAACTTAGGCGCTCTAATAGAGTAAGGGGCTATTATTATAATAATAGGATATCTTATAAGTAGATTAGTTAGAGCTATAATATCCTAATTAATATAAGTCCTATTAGGGGAATTTAAAGTACTCGAGGGTAATACTCCTATCCCTAAGGTAAGATTTATAAACCTATCTATATTATTATTAGAAGCTAGCTATCTTATAGTATAAGGTTATATCTTACTAAATAAAGCTCCTATAAATCTCTCCTTATGTGTCATACTACTACCCCTTATTAGAAGAGGATTTAATATCTAAGTTAGTTAATTAAGATAAAAGTATAATACTTATAGGTTTATAAATATTAAAGTTAGTATTAAGTAGTTAAAGTAATAAAGTCTTCTAGTTAATAAAATAAAGTTATTATTATAATATCTTTTAAATAAAAAGACACAGGAAGTAGTTATAACTCTTTTTAAGTAATAAAAAAAGAAATAACATAAGCTAAATAACCTAAATAAATATAGGAAAGGTCTTATAACCTCGATCTTATTACTCTAGGCTCCTATAGATCTACTTTAAGTCTTATTAGTTAATATAGAAAGGTATTTCTAATAACGCTCTTATCTTAGAAGAATTTATAGCTTTACTATATTAATATCTCTTAAAGGTTAGTATATCGCTCTTAATACTTAGAGCTATAATAATAAGGGGTTTATTAGTTTTTATTTACTAATCTAATTAAGCTCGCTGTACTTATTAGCTTAGTAAGACTACTAATCTCTATATTAGTCTTATATATAGCTATTTTAGCTACTTTAGTTATAACTCGCTAGTTAAATAATTGTAGTTATAAGAATATATAAGGGATAAGGAAAAATGGATATACTTACTAGAACCTACTAATAGTATAAGAAAGGGAGGATTTCAGGGTCTATATCATTCCTACCTTAATTCTATAAGAATATATAGCTATTACTATTCCCTTAGAACTAAGATAGGTCTATAAATATCTTCCTCTCTTCTAGACTATATTTATTATTAATCGTCTTATAATTATTTATTATTCGTAGAGCTTTTAGGCTTATTATTATATTTAAAGTAGATTAATTATATACATATATATATATATATATATATATTAATAGCGGGGATACATAGAATAGTCAAAGAATTTGCCTCTAGGTATTATTAAAAAGGGCTAGAACTAATAAGAACTAGAAAGGATAATAAATAATATAACTCTACTTATAATTAAGTAAGAATATCAAAAGTAAGCTTAAAAGATATATAAAGTAATTTATAGATCTAATTAGAAGAGATTATTTAAATTAGATATAAATTCGCTAAGAAAATATTAAAAAACGAGGTATAGGTTTATGAAGGTGCTAATAATAATAACTTATAAATAATACTAAAGTCTACTACGCTCCTCTCCTCCACGCTCTACTCCTTAGTCCTCCTGCAATAGACCCGTGCGCTAAGGGGGGCTTTTTAAAAGCTACGTAGCTAAGTCTATCTTATCCTATCCTAATAGCTTATACTAACAATATTATAGAGAGAGAATTACTAATAATAGCATAGCTAGCGGATAAAGTAGTAATAGAGGTAGTATTAGTAGCGTAGGTAGTATATAAGAGGATAAGTTCATAGTTTTATAGTTTCAATAATTAAAAACCACGTTATTATTAATATAAAGTTAAAGATCGTGAGGCTATAGGTATATATAAGTGCGGCTATAGTTAGGAGAGGTAGTTAATAACTTAGGAGGTTATTAGGGATCACGTGACCGAAGGCTATATATTATTAGGAGGCGCGGAGTTAGAAGGTTTATTATACTTAAGCAGGTAAAATCACTATATAGTGGCTAGAGGCCTATTAAGGCTTATAATAGGGTAGACTATAGTTATTATTAATGATAAGGTATCTAAAACTTCGCTTTAATATTTAATAATAACGTCAGAGGTTTTAGGTTAGGAGCAGAGGCTAAACAATCAGTAACTAAACTTAAAATCTCTATTAGTATAATAGTTATATATAAGAGGAGGCTTAGGATTAATAAATAATAAATATTATCTCTTTAGTTTATATATCCTTACTAATCTATAGTTATAATATAATAATAAAATTAATTACTAATTAGTATTAGTTTTATAATACCAATATTAAAGACCGGGGAGGTTTAGTTTAATACTAGAATAATTAAATTAATATAATAAAGTTATTATTAGAGGGTAGCTAGCGAGGTAGGAATAATATAGGAAGCTAATAAGGTAGGTTATATAATAAGTTATATAACTACTCGCTAGGTCCTAGTTATTCTAACCTAGGCTATAGATCTAAAGTTGGATCTAGCCTACCGGGCGAGTAGGAGTCCTACTTACTGCGTAGATAGGCGAATATTCCTATAACTATAATAGAGGATTTATAAGGGAATACTCTAAATATGAAGTTATAAATCCCCTCGCTATATATAATAACTCTAATACTAATAATAGTATCGACCTCTTATTATACTTATAAGTTAGAGTATACTAAGAAAAAGATAAATAATAAGTCTACATTAATTAGTTATTATCTTAAATAAAATAGTTACTATTTACTATTTAGCTACCCTATAGTCTCTAAAATTTCCCCTCCTCTACTATAAGACCCTTCTATAATAATCCTAATACCTCTAGAGACCCTAACCTAACTAGAGATAATAACTTATAAGCCCCTATTACCCCTAAAGATATTAAGCTAATACCTCCCCCCCCCCCCCCTTCTACCATAGTATAGAGGATACCTCTAGAAGAACCTTATTACTAATTTATTTAATATATTTAAATTAGAAGTTAACCACTTAATAATATTTATTTTAAGAAAGGGGGAAGCTAATTAGGAACTTTCTCTAGCTTTATATAAGTCTAATAAGCTTATTACTAATAACCCCCTTTTAAGAAATCTTATAAGAAGGAGATTTATATCCTCCTTAATTATAAAGTATTAAAATTTTAAAATCTATAACCTAACTAAGTAATATAGCTATTTATTTAATTTTATATAATTAATAGGGTTAAGAATAAAACTACTACCCCTATTAAGAAGTCCCGCTTAGTTATCTATAGTATTAATAATACTAATAAGTAAGATATTTTAATTTAGTTACTTATAATCTACTATTATAGTATCTATTTCCTTCTAGTAATTACCCTATTACTTAGCTTTAATACTACTATTTAAATTAAAGATATTACTTAAGCTTATATATAATCTTAAATAATACTAATATATAATATTTATACCTACCTCTCTAACTAGATCTATAATCTCTACTCTCTTAAGACTATTATAAAAGTTATTAAACCCCTCTATAGTATTACTAAAGCTAGTACTTATTAGTAAGCTACCTATAGCGCTTATTACTATAATAAGCTATAAATAACTAGCTCTACTTTTAATCCTTACCTCCTTATTACTAATATCTTAAGCTCTTATTTTATTATTATTAATATCTAAATAAATAATATAATTAGTCTCTCTAATAACACTTTTTCTATTATTAAAGAAGAAGAGCTCTAGAAAGCTAAATTTATAGCTAAACCTAAGAAAAAGCTTATACTCTAGACGCTTATTACTTTTAATAATAAAATAATATTTATTAGTAGTATTAATATAATTACGCTATACTAAAAGGGCTACGGTACTAAGATTAATCATATAAAGAAGACGCTTAAGAAGATACTAATAAAGGAATATAATATAACGTAGTATACTAGAGGGGCTTATATAGCTTTAATTTACTAACCAGAAGCCTCTTTTAACTTATTAACTACTACTTAATACTAGGACCTAATTAATAAGGATAACACTACCTTTAATAAGCGCTTATAATAGCTAAAAAATAACCTTAACTAAGGCTTAATATTTATTATATTATTACTACTTACTACTAAACTATTTATATTCATAAATAGATTACCTACTAATAATTAAGACCTTATATTATAATTAGATTATATTATTATATTTACTAATAAAATAATTAATAACATAACCTTTATAATTAATAGTAATATTATTCATTATAGCTCTACTAAGTATAAATAGATTCCTTATAGCATGTTAGCCTTAGAGATCTATACTAAAGCTACTAGTACTAACCTCGTTTTTACTATCGCTTTAACCTTTAATATGTTACTACTAAGCTACGTATTATTAACTTTATCCCTATAGTAATATATACTAACTTATACTTATTATGTAAATATCTAATTAAAATTAGTACTATGAATAAAAAGAGGCTTATAATTAATATTATAGCCCTCTATTAGTTATATAAGCGCTATAAGGTATCTAAGATCTAATAGATTAATAGTAAGAATAACTCCACTAATATATTAATAAAAATAATACCTAATAGGGCGTTATATTACCTTCCTAATAGGAACGAATTAATAATTTATATAGAAGGATAGGTAATATAAGTAATGTAGGAATTAGTATAATAATAAGTATTTGTAGAAGGATAAAATTATAGCTAAAAGTAGCTACTTCTTCGCTTGATTTAGAAGCTAGTAATAGCTTTTAACTTATTATGTAATTTATATAATTAGATAGACTTGTTAAGTAATTACTAGTATAAAAGAAAAACTACTAATATAGGAATATTTGCCTACTTACTTAGTAAGTATAACTCCTCCTCGCTTAGTAAGCTAGTTTTAACTTTAGATCTATAGCCTAGGTTAGAATAACTAGGACCTAGCGAGTAGTTATATAACCTATTATATAACCTACCTTATTAGCTTCCTATATTATTCCTACCGTACTAGCTACCCCTCTAATAATAACCTTAATATTATTAATTTAACTATTTTAATACTACGCCTAACCTCCCCCTCTCTTTAATACTAGTAGCGTGAAACTAATAAGTATATATCCTTTATATAAACTCTTAAGGCTTTTAAAACGTTTATTGTAGAACTATAAAAGTTAATAACACTTTTTTATAAATATAAAAAAGCAAAAGGTAATAATAGCTTTCTAAGTATTATATCAAGTATATTATATAAAATGGAGTATATAATAATAGTTAAATTTATATAGGAAAGTATAATTACCGCTATATTACTAAATTGTAAGTTTATAGTTATACTATAGCTTCATTATAAGAAGACTATAATAAATTTACCTAGTTTATAGGTATAATTTAGGAAATATTATAAAGGTATTTTAACTTATACCCTCTACTAGTAAACGAAAATAATATAGGAAGTCTATATATTTCTATTTATAAGTAAACCCTCTAAATATTCTTATGTAAAGTCGAATATATACTATACTAGAGCTAATTATATTAGAGCTAAATAGGCTACTAAGACTCTTATAATAGTATCCTTACTAAACCTTCTAATAAAGTAAAAGCTACTATATAAAATATCTCCTTAATTAAAGAAGTCTTTCTTAAGAGGTTCTTATAGCTAGAACTATAAGAAGCTCTATAACTAAGGCCCTATATTCCACTCTCATCTTTATTTAATTTATAATAAATGCTTAAAGATATTAATATTAAACCCTGTATATAAAAACGCTAAGCTTATATAAGGTAAATTCTTTAATACTAGTAATATATAAGATATTACTAGAGAGTTTAATATTAATATAATTAATAAAACCTACTCCTTTATTAACTACTTTATTATATATAGAGAATATATTATTAATATAGCTCTTAAGAGGGCTCTTCTTAATACCCTTATAAGAGACTTTATGATATACTACTATATTATAGCTAAGTAAGTAAACTTTATAGTAGAAGCTAAATAGGTTATTATATACTCTATAGAGTAGCTCTTCTATAAATAAGCCCTCCATAATACTAAAGTAGAGATAACCCTTTAGGGGAATATTAGTAGGTATAGCTTATACTAACTACTTTAATATAGAGAGAGCGTTATTAATAATAGTATAGCTAGTAGATAAAGTAGTAATATAGGTAGTAGCGCGGGTAGTATATAAGAGAATAAGTTAATAGTTTAGTAGTTTAAATAATTAAAAACTATGTTATTATTAAATTATAAAGTTAAAGATTATAAGGCTATTAATAGGTATATATAAGTGCGGCTATAATTAGGAGAGGTAGTTTATAAGATTATATTACTAAAGGCTATGTATATTGTTAGGACGCGCGGAGTTAGAAGGCCTATTGCACTTAAGCAGGTAAAATCACTGTGCAGTAGCTAGAGGCCTATAGCTGAATATAGGTAGTCAAAAAGGCACCAGGAAGGAGAACATCTCCATAGTAGTGGAGTCTAGTGCCAGATCTAGAGGCATGGCCAGGGGCGTGGCGCCCCGTAGTTGCAGAACTAAGCCGCAAGCGCAGGCGCACAGCAACTAAGGTACTGCGTCGTATGCAGACGGCGGGGATTCCAAACTTCAGTACTGGGTGTTTCTGGAGAGTTCTGGTGGCGCTAACCCGGGACATAGGGTAAGGCAGTATACGTTAGCTTCTGGAGCACGACGATTAATTCCTCCAGAGAATAACAGAACGGGGCCGAAGCCAGAGCCAGGAACATTTGGAACTCCAGCTGTCCGTCTTCCGCACGCTGCAGGCGGGGTACACTAGCATATGACGGGTCATCCGAATGGGCCAGTGATCTGCCTTTCCGGCCCGTCTCAGAAGGAGGCGTCAAGTTTGCCTGTGATTGAGGATATGGGACATAAGGTAAGAGCAAAAGCTCTCTACGCATGTGTGCGAGAGTATACGGCGGTGCCCGTACGAGTGCGAGGGTAGTGATGGTATTAACGACTACCGACAATCAGAGAGCAAACAGAATATACATAGAAGCGGAGGCGCTAGGTCAGCAGCGCCAACCAGTTGCTGGCTGACAGACCAGATCTGCTCCTTGAATATTGGACGTCAGTTTGGTGACTCGCTTATGTTTCCCATTCATGTGGCTCTGAATGGAAAACATCCAAATCCAAATCAAACACGGCCGTTGAGATTACTGGGGTTCTACCGAGGAGAGGGCAAGGGTGCTAGTAGAACGAGAGACCGTACCCAACACACACACACATACACACAGACAGAGAGAGAGATAGAGAGAGATAGAGAGAGCCTCAGTGCAAGTGAACATGGCGATGCCTCGCACAAAGCATTAGTGCTGCCGACAATGTATGACGGTGAAGCTAAAGGTGATATTATATTCCGTCTTTCCACCTACGAGCACCTTCACTATCCACCCTGCCACCTCCCAGTCTTGGTTACCTCATACCTCATACACTGTATTCATCACCTCACTCCACACAACACTGAGGTGGAAAGAACACCGACACCCGCTCGTGCCTGCGTCTACCTAGGTACAAGGCAAGTCAAGATACATGAAGGTACGATGTATCCAGTGGTACCTTACCAGTATGGGTAGTAACTAGGTAGATAGGTCCCTTGTGGCACATCATGTACTTTTACTGTTGGCACTGGGCCACGGACGGTGGGTCAAGCATGCACCACTGCGCCAATGACAGCCGCTTCTAGCGCCAAGTCTCCACTCCAGCACCGCGTCAAAATCAAAGAACAGACAGCGCCACGGGTTGCTTCTGGCTTAGACGAATCAGACAAGACACTACCAACAATTCCGGCAGAAGACGTGCCTAGGTGCAAGGTACGTCTTCTGACTTCCACCACCACCACCTCAGTTTACCTGTACCTGACCTTACTCAATGCTTCTGCGAGCAAACAAACACATTCCATCTCAGCTCCCCAATATTTTCACCCTCGCCTTACTTGCGGATCTCGCCATCTTGATTGGGCCAATCTCTGTCTCGCATAGCTAGGCCTTGCTCTGGTTCTGGGCCCAGTCCCGAACGTGCTCCTCTTCCATCTCATCTCGCTCTTCGCCATGAATCTGCCAACTAAAGCCAACTAAAGCCAACTATGATACGCGGCCCCTTGCTTCGCTGTTCGTCTCCACGGATGGTCCGGCTTGACAAGCGAACTTATCAGAAAAGCAGCCACGTGCATGCAGATGGACACAACAAGGCGTGGCTTGGAGGTGGAGCTGTGAGATGGAAGGGAGGCATGCAGACATTGTCAGCGACTCAATGGGTGGGCGTGCTGAATAACCAACGAGGTTTTGGAGAGAGGCCGAGACACGAGGCAAGGAGAAGAGGAAAGACAAATTATGTCTACCTAGACTGGATTGCTACTTCCATTCCAACCTGGGCATCGCCATCCCATTATCCGGCTACCAGCGTGAACCAGTGGGGGAAACCCGTCAGACGTGATTCCCGTCAGGATTTCAGCGGAAAAAGAAGACGTGGGAAGGCCATGGTCATCATCGGACGGCCTGGTTGTCGGAAGACGGGGAACCAACGCCAATTCCAGTACCATCCCCAAACCCCGGTACCAACATACCAGGAGAGACATTGACTTGAAATATTATCCGTAGACAGACAGACGCACATCCTTGCTCCACGGCAACAAGCATCGCATCACACGGGCGGCCCCCCGGTACTATGATCCTTGCCTAAGATCCCTTCTCCCCCCCAGGGTTGGCTGTTGGCAATCAACAGTCTCAGAGGTTGAGTGGTCTTTTTGGCCTTCCCGCGGTCTTTTGAATGGCGGCCAGTCTCGTATACATGATGACTGGCAGGCCGTCTTGCAGGGCATCGCATGATAGGATATTGCTGGATATGACACTGCCCACTTGCACGGGCATGACATCAAAGCTACGACTACGGCAGCAGTCTCCGTCCACCAGACCCCAGAGAAGCCATAGAAGCAGCACATCTCCCTCATCTTAACCCAAGACGGCCAAACAGACTGACAGAAGGCAACGAACAGCGGTCGGGGCTGGCTAATGCTATGTACCTTGCCGGAGGTGGGGTAGGGCTGGTATATGGCGCATGGCGCCGCTTTCGAATCCACGTCCGAATGCGGCAATCAGCTAGATGCTCTTTCGGACGCAGAGAAGCCAACGACGGCATACGACTGAAGCTAAAGCAAAAGAAGCAGAAGCCTACAAGAGATGCACATGCGCAACATGTACACATAAAACCGCCCAGCCCAGCCGAACGCTTTTCTTTCATTCCTCCCACCCAGGTTACGATTCAATGAATGAATCTCCTCTGACGACAAAGACGGAGATCCCTTGGCTTTGACTTGCTTTGCTTTGCTTTGCCTCTGGTGCCCTTCTGATCCTTGTTTTGGACCTTTTTTCCTTGAACGCAGTCGGGACGGCATCAGCTTCGCGCCTTATCGGAGATCCAGATTTCATCGTCCCTTTCCACCGTCACCCCGGATAGCAGGGACCAACGCAAGCAGGGTAACCATCCAAAGGGAGGACCTAGAAAGAAGTACGAGCGACAAGGAAAAAAAGCTACCTTGGGTAAAGAAAAGAGGCGGTATACAACACACTATATTGGCAACAGAAGGGAGGATCTGACGAGAACCAACATTCCTTGGTCAGAGGAAAGGGAAGAACAGGATCTTTGAAGCGGTATCAACAACAACAACGACGACGACGACACTAGGAAGAAAAGAACGAACTAGTCAGCATCACAAGAGAGCCAGCAAGAGTTTACCAACTTCTCTTCTACCTCTCATCACTCCATCCTTGTCACAAAGAGGATAGGCTATTCATAGAGCTTGCTATGCTTGTCTTTCACTTTACCGCCGCCCCCTAGCGAGCCTGTTCAGTCTATCCCACCCACAGGAGACCCCGAGCTCAACATTGTCATCGCATTCCACTCCCAGCGGAACGGTCCCAGATCATTGCTAATCCTTGCTCCTCGGCTGCTTGCAAGACGTTCTCCGTGCCCTCCTGGTCCTTGCAGCACTGCAACACCACGGCTCACCTACAGGCTGCCCATCACCCCTCACCTGGCTATACCTATACCTGCGTCTGCACCATCCAAGCAGCTTGATATACGCCTCCAGCTGCAGTTGCAACTGCAATAGGCATCAATACAGACGCTCCAGCCACGAGCACTGACACCAAGCTTCCAGGAGTTACAGAAGAAGCAGCCACCACGCGCAGAAGCGAACGGAGAGACAGAACAAGGCTACGGAGAGAACATTTTTGGGCCACAAAACAGCTGCTGTTCCTCTCGCTCTCTGATTACCAGGTTTTCTCTCTACTGTCCTTCCACCCTCCTCCCACTTGATGCACACGCCACCCTCGGGACACACCATCCACACCGCAGCCTGCACAGCTGCATCCGCTGAATGTAGATATCTGCGGTGCAGCTACTTCTTTCAACACATATTCATCCCGCAGTTACCGGCTGTTATTTCCTCAAGCATTCATCCTTCCGAAGCCTGGGCGGTGCAACTACCACCTGCCCCAGCCTCGTCCTACCATCATCACCTGGCCCTCATTCAACAACTACTTGATTATCCCACAAGTACCAAAACCACCTCTGCTTGACGGTGGACAACCAAATCATATCGAGACGGAAATTTGTAGGGTACGGCAGACCACACCCTTGACTGCTTTTGACTGCGTACTCTTCGCCTTCTCTTCAGCACTCTTGTTTCTCCTACCCTCGATCACCGGGTCGGATGACTACTAGTCGATAGTATAGCCCATCTCGCTGCTATTCATTCGGTTCTCCGTCTTGTCCTTGGAATGGCACACAAGGGACCGCCGTCTCCAGCCCCTTCGAACGATGACATCTATCCCAACGGTCTACATCATTTGATACGCCCGAACGGCACCACATCGTACCCAAGAGACCATCTCCACCCGAATGATATGGGACATCAAACGCCATCTCGGTACGGCACACCCGGTCCTCATCAAGATATGTCCTACGATCATCACTCCCCTTACTCGCACCGCGGGACCGAGGGCTCAGTGGTAAGCAGTAAACTCATAGATATATCGGTCCAGGGGTCGGATCAGCTGACGGGTCAAACAGTATCACCACAGCTATGACACGAGTGGCGGAACACTCTATGCGCCAATGCCTGGGGAATTGAGCCATCAGGTAAGCTCCCGATTACGAAACGAAGTCGTGGAATTCGTTACTCACATTTCATGCACTTAGCCGTACAGCACTCCCGACACATCGCCGCCGACGCCCTCACGCGCGTCAGATGTGTTGACGACTCGCAGCGGACTCAGCGTTCACAAAGGAACTCCAACCCCCAAGCCCCTTGCTGCTCGCGCCTCTCGTGTTGAGAAGTCGACACCTCGGAAGAAAAAGGAGCGTGCTAAATCGTCCAAGAAGGTGGACAGTCTATCAAAGCCGCTGAGCGAGTTGGCCAAAGAACAACCTCATATTCATGTGGCTGACATTGAGTCCTACGTCAATCGCTCTGCAGAGGTGCGCATGAAGGAGGTTGAGGAGAGTAAGACGCCTGGCCGAATCAAGCGACCCATGAACGCGTTCATGTTGTATCGCAAAGCATATCAGAATCTGGCCAAGAACCTCTGCACGCAAAACAACCATCAGGTCGTCTCCCAAGTCTGCGGTAGCGGCTGGCCTTTGGAGCCTGAACACGTTCGCGAGCAATTTAATGAATGGGCGAAGACAGAGCGAGCCAACCACCAGAAGGCTCACCCGGGATACAAGTTTACGCCATCAAAACCGAGACCCAAGGCAAGAGACGGAGACGGAGACTCGGATGAGGCCGAGTTGGACGACTTAGATTGGGGTGCGAGTCGCGCCAGTTCAAGAAGCAGGCAGATGAAAAAGCCAGGACACGGCCGTAACGATGCGCCGGCATCTATTTTCCACGGTTATCCTCAACTCGCGGGCAGTCCCATGGGCCTAGGGGTTCAGAGTCAATCCATGTATCACTACAGTAACCCGGGTAAACCTATCCCGGCGCCGTATGGCCAGGCGAACCTCTCTGGCCAGTACTATCAGCAAAGTGTCCATCAGCGACAGGATGGCACTGGTTTTGTCGAAGACGTGCTCATCAGAAAGACTCCATCACCAGCCATGGGTTACGCTGCTCCCTCATTGGACAGCCGGTTTGACGGCATGGGTCAGTACGGCCCCATGTCTCACCCCGATGGTCTCGAGCCCATGATTGACCCCGGATTAATGGGTCACGGTGGTCATGGGTACGGCGACCCGTACGGTGATCCCATGCTTGAGCCGAGATGGACCAACCCACTCGAGTTTGGCGGAGGAAGGCAAGATTTGCTAGATGGCCTGTCGGGCTATGATGATAACCTTATGCATGACCCTCAGCTTCAGATCCTGAGAGGGCAGGAAAGCAGCTGGAGAGTTGAGGAACTTGAAGGAAGTCATTTCAACAACTGGATAGACCAGCCTGAGTGAGCGAAGAGCACACAAAATTTTGACGAGCGGCACGGCTTCGTACGCACAGGAGAATGGAGTCAGGAGTCTGAGGTACACAATCGGCGGGCATTTGTTCTTTCTTTCCGGATCGAGACGGGAGAGTGTATCATTGATGGAGTACTTGGATGAATAAGGGAATGCAGTATTGATTGAAATGGGCACACCCCAGGATTCAGACCCCTTTTGATAGAAATCATATCACTTATCTTACGAATCTTCTCTCGCTCACATGGCGCTAGATGGTGATATGAACAATAAGACTGAATAGGGATATTGCGCGTCGGCAATCGAGGATAGAGGCGGCGGCTGGTCCGAAAAACCTGGCGCGGAGCTTGAATCGGAGGGATAAAGGGGAAATGGGATGTCGGACACGCGTCAAATTGATTAGACAAGCGCGGTCAGATTTGCCAACTTCAGCGGCGAATGGCATGAGGACCATTTCGATTTCGACTTATCCCGTCTTTGGCCAACGTCGATTGCCAAGCAAGAAATCTTCAGGGGCGCTGTGATGCGCCGGCGTTTGGCCGCAAGACGCTAGATCTAGGATCCCGTTCAAATTAAGCCACCGCTGGATAGTGGCTGGATCCAGTTTATTCCCCCGTCCGTGGGCTGTAGAGCTCAAATCGACGGGTATGCAGTAAACCATCGTTTATCGGTATGCATACCAGGCTCCCTAGTCGTACATTCCTTTAATTGCAAAACACCTAAGCCTTTTACCGCAGTATCAGCGGTAAGTCCACCGAGCAAACATAGCAGTACCTTATCCTACCTCACGACAGACCTTCTCCCCCCTCTTCTTCCAATAGCAAGCGAGCTCGTCGCCAACATCACTCGATCTCGGCCGACACTCGCTGAGTAGAGGCGCCCACGCATCTTGCCGAAGTACTGTGTTCACTCGGCCGAAGCGGCGCACTCGGGAAGACTCCGAAACAACAGACACATTTGCACTCCAGAGAAAGAGGCTATTCCGGCCAAGCAAATTAGATACAGAAACACGATGACGTGGATCTCTCGCTCCATCACGGCCATAGGCCTCGTACTTTTGGGCCACGCGTGAGTTCAGCCATGTCTTCGTCCCTTTCCACCATCAAACTGACTTGCCAATTTGCACAGATGCTACTCCGCGCAAGAACACTCGGCCCTTCAATCATTTCGAGCTGCATTGCCCGTGTCAGGATACGCAGTCCCCGCCACGACATCTCTACCAACCGATATCACTATCGAGACAGCTTTCGCAACAATTATCATCGTGCTTGGACTCGTGTTAGGTGCGCCCAATCTTCGTCCGATTCAATGGCGTGTTTGGGCTGGCAAGATTGAGCGGGAGGGCGAGAAGGGGTTCCTCGACGGTAGCGGGAAGGTGGAGAAGGACTATGTTGGCAACCCTTTCCGCATCCTGGAAAGCAGGCCGGGCTTCGTTGATATTCGGAAGCAGAAGCGCGATTTCACCAACTGGGTCAATAATGACGAAAAGGTCAAGTCTACAACAGCTTCAGCATGATTCCGATCAGACTTGCACCTAGAAGAGTTTTGTGCGACGAGGCTCAAGGCAGTCTACTTTAGTCAACATAACGAAAGTTGAATCATGGCATTACACATTGGTGATGAAAACACGCAGAGTACATAGGACGTAACAGCTGCGCGTATCGGACGCGAAGATGCTTGTACAGTTTGGCTTACTGGTGCAGCTAGACGCCAGGTGACTCGAATATATCTCCACTTGCGGTGAAAGCACACCCATAATGGCTAAGTGGGAGCAGATGAGGTGAGGTAAAGCAGCTTACACTAGGTCCCCGAGACTGGGAAATGAAAAACAAAGCGAGCAGGAGATCATGAAACAAGTAAGGTACCTCAATCTGTGCGTTCCACACCTTACATGCCTGCCTTGGCATCATTTCCCTTTGTGGACGACCGCTGGTAGTCTTGAAATAACTTAGTTGCTTTTGTTGAGGCAGTCACGGCATACCTAGGTGCCTTCCTTGCCTATGCAAAGCTGCCTACAGTGCTTTCCCGATCCTGAACAGGAAAAGAAAAAGAACTGAATTTGTGCCAACATTTACTTGAATTTCTCGAAGACCTATCCCCGACTACCAAATATTGGCATAAAGACGCACTTTAATTTGACCGCCTTCCGCGGGTCAGGATGTCGGGAAGGGGAACCGGCTGTAATCTACGAAACAGCCGACTTCGCTATAGGGGGTTTTCAAGAAGAGGTATGAGAGGCAGTCCCCGAGTGGCCTACAGCTCGAGAGGCCGCTTTCCCCGGAGTTCGATCAAAGGCCTGGACCTCACGCAGCAAAATCAGTCGTCACCTTTCTTTTCCAGTCCTCACGGAGACCCAGAGTCGCCCTTTGCAGGCCAAACCAACTCGACTTCGGGCGTTAAGGTGGATGAGCAGCTAAGTCCCCAGCAGCTTATTCCGAATGGCCTAAACCAGCTCACTCTGCCTAATGTCAATCAACGGGCAACCCCGCTGTCGAGTCTACCCGGCGGTGTTCGTTCGCCGTCGTCAAGCTTGCCTAGTGATGTGATTTCACCATCCCCAAGCTCTCGTGGCATAGCCCCGCTGCGATCGTCCAGCATGCCTGGCAGTGTCCCTCGGCCACCGTCACAGACCCCGTATGGATATTCAGTGCCCTCCAAAGAGGCGACACTTCCACCGCAGCGACGAGAGGACATCATCATGGCTGTCGATGTCAAGAAGAACAGCCTCGGATGTGCCTTCTACACGTCCGCCGAGAAGAGCCTCCGCTTACTACACGATACGCCTTATACCGAGACGCTACAGTTACTTGAGTTTCTCGTGCTTCACATCGAGCCTACGGTGGTAATCCTACCGCTCAAGGTATCGGATGAAGTCCTCCGTCTCTTCGAGAAGCACAAGGATACAGGTAAGCTCCCTGCTGGACCTTCGCAATGACCCCAGCTTAACCCCTTTCGCAGACGATCCTGAGAAGGAACGTTACATTCTCCGCACGCTTGGATCCAACGACTTCAACCATTCCACATCTGTGGACAAGTTGTCAAACCTCTCTGCTATCCACAGAGGCCATGCTGTAGTTGCGACTGCTGCCGATGGACTGCAGCATGGGGCGCATTGTGAAGCTCATACCGTACGAGTGATGCGCCTGGGATCTTATATTGATATCGACTCCGTTATATCAGTCAGTAGAACATCAAATCCGAGTCTTGAGCGCAAAAGACTGACAGAATTCAGATAGGGTGTGCCGGTGCTATACTGGGAGAAGCTATTCGCACACGCAACGCAAGCCAAGCACCTGAAGGACCGGAAGGGGCCGCTGTCGTTATACTCGAGATGTTTCCCCTTTCAGACTTCATGCTCTTCTCCGGCGATACTCTTTCCTCTCTCCAGATCTTTCAATCAGAACTTCACCCGAGCACACTCATGTCTGGCGCAGTGACGTCTGAGTCAGGCTTAAAGGAGAGTCTGTCATTGTACGGTTTATTTCATCCTCTTGCGGGTACATCACAAGGCAGGACAAAACTTCGGCAAACTTTTACTCGCCCTTTGGTTAATCTGCCGAAGATACACGACAGGCTCAGGACCATAACAATACTTCTGCACTCCGACAACGTCGAAGCACTTAAAAACCTAGTTCTTGCCTTGAAGAATATCAAAGATGTGCGGAAGCCTTTGGAACTACTACATAGGGGTGCAGATGCCCCGACCGGCACATCTGTCGATCGTGGCATCTGGTGGTGCCTAGCTCGATTTTCGATTGTGCTCCTACGGCTTAGAGACGCTGTCCTAGAGCTTCAGCACGCGCAGGATCTTCCGGTTTTGCGAAACGTGAGTTACATGGCGCAACCAAGGATGGAATCTTGCTAAATGAAACCGAAGATGATTCATTCAGTTCCTGTTGCTATAATCAAGGCTGTGGGTGAAAGTATCGAGTCAGTCATCGACTTTGAAGAGGCAAAGGCCAGCTCGCGTATTGCAGTGAAGTCAAACGTCAGTCGCGAACTTGACGATTTGAAGCGGAGCTATCTCGGCCTCGACTCTTTCCTTAACGTCGTTCGCACCGAGATGTACCCAATGCTTCCGGAGTGGGCTCGGCAGTCTGTCACAGGCTGCGTGTTTTGGCCTCAACTAGGCTTCTTCACAGTCGTCTCCTTGGGACCGGACGGGAACCCAGTCTACAGGGGGCAAGGAGCTGGCGATGGTGAGTGGGAGGTTGCGTTCAAGGCTGATGGAATCGCCTACTGCAAGAACCACCGGATGATAGAACTGGACAACCAGGTTGGAGACGCTTACTCTAATATTGTTGGCACGTATCTCCTGAGCCCGCCCGAAAGAGTTCCAAGCTGACCCATGTGCAGATCTGGAGATCCAGATTCTCCATGGCCTTGCCTGCGAAGTTCTCAAACATGCGCCAGTCCTCAGCCGCGCTGCCGATGCGTGTGGCGATCTGGACTGCGTGGTTGCTCTCGCTCGCGGCGCGCAGAAATATCGTTGGACAGCTCCTACGATGACCGAAGAAAACGTTATAGCCATCAAAGGAGGTCGTCATCCTCTTCAGGAACTGGCTGCGCCCTCTTTCATTGCGAACGACTGCAGTCTGGAGGGGGCCTCTTGCGATCCACTACGCCCATCTGGTGTTGCAACCCTTATCATCACCGGCCCAAATCACTCGGGGAAGAGCGTTTACATCAAGCAGGTTGCTCTCATTGTCTACCTAGCTCATCTGGGGAGTTTTGTTCCGGCTGACCTCGCCACAATTGGAGTCACTGATCAGATACTCACTCGCGTCGCGACCCGGGAGAGCTTATCTCGAAATGAAAGTGCTTTCGCCACCGATTTGAGACAGACGGCGTTCGTAGTTCGGCAAAGCACTCGTAGGAGTCTTGTAGTAATCGACGAGTTCGGCAAGGGCACTTCTGCAGACGACGGAGCTGGGCTCATGGCAGGGCTCATCGACCATCTCACAACACTTGGTCCTGAGTCGCCAAGGGCTCTTATTGCAACTCATCTCCACGAGATATTCGAAGGCAATTACCTCTTAGATCGTCCAGGTCTCGCCTTCGCTCACATGGACGTGCGCCTCGATATGGCGGCACCTATCGAGGACCAGGTGGTCTTCCTTTTTCATCTCCTTCCTGGGAGGAGCACTTCGAGCTTCGGTAGCCGGTGTGCAGCTTTGAGCGGTGTCAGTGAGGCGATTGTGGAACGCGCGGAGGCGATTATGCTGGTCTTGGCGCGGAACGAAGATCTTGGAGCAGCATTTGCCAGGCTGGAAGATGATGATCTTGCTCGTCTTGAAGAGGCCGAGTTCGTGGCCCGACGCTTCGTCGAACTAGGTCTGGAAGACGGCAGCGTGCCTGCTCGCGAAATGCTGGGGCGGTTATTGTGATTGTTGTATCGCGATTTTCGTGTCCACCATCCCCCTCAGTCATTGAGCATTGCTATTCAAAGATTACAAGTCGCATCGGTAGAAAATGTCCACCAGCCCCTGCTGCTGATGTGTATACCACCTATCGTTTGCTGGTTTTACTTCGGAAGAAACCATGTGGGGATGGTCCCTGATGGGTGGCTCAGCTGCACTATCCAGGATCCTGGTCGCAGCCTGCATGAGTTAGTTGCTCGTTGAAGATAGGCGCCCGTGGTTGCAACCGCCGGGATTCAACAGGACGTTACCTTCTCGGAGATGATCAGCAATTGCATGAGACAACGAGGAAAGGGGCTGTTGCTCACTGCGCTAATGAGGTAAAAGGCAGCATCCGAGTTCGAAATATACCACTGACTACACACATCTGATTATTTGGACCAGCACCACGACTTTCGGTCTGTTCCATCATTCTGTCGCTTCTTGTTCTGTTGTTGAACAAAATGTCGGCCCAAAGACATGTCAGCCTGCAAAACCGGTTTCATAATCTCGATGAAAGAGACATCTACGACAAGGCTGTGACGGAGGTCCAAAGCGACAAGGCTCGCAACTTCGTCGTTGAATTCAACCGCCAGGAAGCTTATGTCGCATTCGATCTGAATGCTGATGAGTTTGGGACTCTTCTCAATCAAAAGCCTCCTGGAGGTATCGTGCGGTGGATTAACATCTGGTCTCCCGGCACCCAACGCCCATCCGTTGAGCGCATCGGCAATCACTACGGGTTCTCCCACAGACTGCAAGCCCTCATGACCTCCCCCGCAGCATACTCTCAGGAGCAGGGCAAACCAGTGCAAACATTTAACTCAAGTGATATCGAAACTGGGTCTGCTTCGGGTGAGGCAAAGGCTCATTCACCAATTCAGACCCCAGTAAAAGACTCTGAAGATATCGAGGTTTATCAGCTGGTAAAGAAAACCATGAACTACACGTCCATTGACTATGGAAATAACTGCAAGTGGCACTGTCTTCTAGATAACAGCTTTGTATGTGTCTGACCGGCTTTAGTCCTCTGCATCGGCGCCAACTGGTTGCATCGCCGCCCTGTCGTAGGCAACTTGGAGCAGAAGAAGAGTCTGCTACCACCTAAGCACTGGTCATGGCTTACGCTTTGCTCCGATTGTAAGTTCTACCCACGTACTATCCGGAACACCAATTTTCCGTTGTAAATTGACGGAATACCCGAAGCTGTCGTTTTATCGCTCCATGAAACACCACCATACGAAAGGTCAGATAACGCTGATTGGATCAAGGGGGAGTTGAAGAACATGAGATCCAATACAAGCGCTGTGTTGCATCAACTGTCCAACCATGGCGTCGATGAATATCGGGACAGAGTCATCACGTTAAAGTCAGTCAGGAAGGCATTACCAACGGGAGGATCAGATGACACTTCCGCAAATGAAGGTGCAAGCAATCTGTACGTGTCTTCTCGGTGATACTCAGATCTTGAGTTACTTGGTTAACCGCCTGCGGTCAGGTTTTTCTATCTTTTCGAGGACTACTCAGGGGCGGTACCTGTGCTGAAGACGTCTGGCACTGAGATCAAGAACTTGGTCAGTTGGGCATCGTATATTGCGTTGGAAATGTAAACTAACTGTGCTCTTTACAGAGAGACGGGATCCTCGCAAGTGACGTAAGTGCGGTAGCAGAACTTCCCGGAAATTCTGAAAGCGAGTAGAGATCTGATATGCGATAGCGTCGGAGGAGTAAATTGAAGACCGGCGATATTATCCGGCCTTTGCACACCCTTAGAGGAGAGTTGCGCCAGCTTCAGCACCTGTTTGAGAGCTACAAGAGCCTGATCAGACGCGTTACTAGAGTTCGGTACTGTGATGGCCATAGGCAGTGCTCATGCGACGCTCAGGGTTCGTCTGGCAGCTACATGGGCGAAGTCAAGATCGCTTCTTCGGCGCGAGGTCGCTTCGAACGTCTCGAGGATCGACTACAATTATTAATGCTGAACACGATCCAGGAATACTTGGACGAGCTCGACGCCTTGTCCAGCACGGTGGGTACCATGAACTCTATTTCTCGGGACGACGCCATGTTGTTCTTCTTGTGATGCTGATAAGTTGGTCATATCTACAGTATTTCAACCTCAGAGCGCAGAAAGATTCGCAGGCCACTGCTCGCCTCAGCAGAAGCGCTACTCTACTTGCCAAGTTGAGCGTTTTCTTTCTCCCCATCAGCTTCATGACCAGCTACTTCTCGGTCGAGATACCCGACCTTGTGGAACACTACACGCCTAAAATGTACTGGATCTGCTTCGCCGTGATCTCCGGTATCTCCTTTCTCAGCTTGTTCTTCTTCAGCCACCTGCTGGAGCTTCTGATTGACGTCTTGGAGGGTTGGTCTGATTCGGCGTGGAAAAGATTAACTGATAAGCGGGATGAGAGGGACGAGTACTGAAGCCGAGCGAGTGCATACTGATACGGTCGCATTTGATTTAGAGTCCTAAGGTCGAAATTACCATCTTGTCATAAAGATTGGGTGAAATTCAACGTTCCAGTAACCCTTTTCCGCAAATATCTCCCGAGACTTTAGCCCTCGCCAGAATCCCCTGATCCCTAAGCTAGCTTCCATCGTTCTCATCGCATGACGCCAAACATTGCCAATCCAACACCAGCAGCGACGCCAGCCACACAAGCAGCCGTTGGCCGTGTTGCAGCGTTGATAAAAACCCCGCTCACCGTTGTCGTTTGCGAGCATTGATCGTTGTTGATTCCGTGGCAGGCCTGTGAACTCAGGCTGGAACAGATCGGGGCGGCGGAGGTCCCGACGTCCGGCCGGGTGGCGGCAACGGTGGTCCCCTTCCCGCCGGGGACGACGACGGTGACGCCAAAGCCTGCATCGCCGTTCAGCTGGGTGACGCAGCTTTCGTAGTTTCGAGAGCATTGCTGGACGGCTTCGGAGCAATCGCCTCGGTCGAGGGATGTGGCGATGAAGGGGAACGGGAAATATTGATTCGGCACGTAAGAGACGGCCGTCGGGGCGGCGGGAGCTGTCGTTGGTGCCGTTCCGGTGCAGACGGCTCTGCCGGAGTAACTCTGCATTAGCTACCTTACTTCAACGACTGCACGATCGGGTTCCACGGTTCATACCCGGAAGGGCAGCACGCGGCCTTGTTGTTGTCGTCGTATGCGCAGACCTGGGCTGATGCGCAGCATATGCCGTCAAAATCCTCGCCCAAAGAGCTCGAGCATAAGCTGGTTCCTGCAGGACAAGCCTGCTGACGCTTTAACACCAGCGATGCGCCAGCGAGGTAAGCAGCTGTCGGGAATGCGATCTGAGTTGGTGTTGGAGTCGGGTTTGCGGAGGCCACCGCGAGCGGGAGCGCGATTCGTCTCGTCCAAGTTGATAACCTCATAGTGTTGTCGTAGCTTCAGCAGGGCACCTGTCCTCGCAAGTAAGTGCAGGAGCGCCTCCGTCTTTTCGTCGATGCTGTCTGTCCTGGCCTACCCGATGCGACAAAGGCAGTTGTTTTGGAGAAAGGTCATTCGAAAACTTCTCTTTGCTCGTTCAGTTGATCACTAGTAACAAGCCTAGCTTGGTTGAGACGAGCACCAGAATCAAGTCAGATTCCGGAAGAGATGGGGAGGAATGAGAGGTTGGATGCGCAAAGCTAGCATTGGCAAGGTAGTGGTAATATGTTGTTTCTCTCGGTCATAGTCTGACTCCAATGCCACAGTAGAGACTGGCCCGCCTGCCTATGTACGGCCAGCTCGCTGATGGCGGCGGCCGTCACCCCATCTCCGTCTCCATCTTCCCTGCTCGTATGGGAAGGTCTCCGAGCGGCATTGGCAGCGTCTTGCACCTTGCATTTTCAGACGATGGCTAACTCCCAACCCCGCCAACGGCTCTATAGTGGGTTGCATGCATGAAAACCCGGAACAGAGAAGCCAAGGCGAATGAGGTGGCTGGGCGGCTCTGGACAAGTGGGCGGCAGGAGAGAACCATCGCATGATGTCATTGGCTACGGATAGTTGGCACAGCAACCCCTACCACCTCACCGCCGGCCGCCCGTTCGCCCCGGCCTTCGTCGGTCGCCGCATAGGTAGATTAAAGGGCCCCTCGGAGGTGGGCCAGAATCTGCTTGAGCCGCTGGAGCGCTTTCATATCGCCTGTCCCTTGCTGTTGCCCGTGTTCCCGCGCCTCTTGAACTTCTTTCTGTGCCTCTCGCGCGAGGGCGCCGAGGTCACCCCAGACTTCGTCGGTGTAGCTTGTCAGCACCTCTTCCCAGCTGCCCATCCACAGCTCTTTCGCGTGCTGGAGGTCGACGTCGCCAAAGTACCGGCGAGCTTCAATGAGATTGCTGCCTTGCAGGAAATCTGGTTCGAAGTCGAGCAGGGCAGCCCACTTTGAGTTGCCATTTCCCCCGTTGCTTCCAAAGAGCCCTTCCCTCAATGACTCCTCCTCTTGGGATGACAAACCTGACTGGAGGCTGTCATTGATGTCTTCGTAGGTTTCTAGATCGGGCATGTCTAGAAGATCGGTGACCTCGAGACCATCTTGAGCTTCTTGTTGGGCAACGGCAAGTGAGCCAGCCCATTGATTAACCGATGAAGAGGAAGTCTGTGGTTGCGAAGGCTGTCGAGGTTGCAATTCGTCTGGTTTCCCCTGTGCGCCCAGAAAACTTCGAAATCGAGCTTCCTCCACAACGGAAGACTGGCCAGACTCAGATTCAATAGGAATTCCGTGGTAAGTGGCTGTCTCTGACGGCTGGGCGAGTTTCGGTGAAGAGCTAGTCCCGGGTTGCGCTTTCCCGGAGCTTCCACCAGAGAGATCCTCAGGTCGACTTGACAAAGCTGCTCGAGAAAGGCTGGCTGCTGAGAACGAGATGCGACCGACCAGGGATCTATCGGCAGAAGAGTGGTTTTGGGCTTGAGTGCTGCTTCTATCGACTTGCTCGGGCGCCGAGGAGGCAGCTGTGGCTTCCTTTCCCTTTCCCTTGCAATCGGACTCAGACGCAGAGCCGTGCCTTTCCCCATCCATGACAAATAGCAACGATTCTGCAACAGGGGGTAGGAAGTGAGTAGGGGATTGACCCTGGATTGTCAATGGGAAGTGAACCCCGTATCACAGTCCAAGAAAGGAGAATCGGAGCCTTCGTCCACGGCTCAACTCTTGCTGCTTGCTTTCGGGCACTACGTCCAAAGGCACGTGCAGACCGGATCCGGCGGAGCCAGCCAACTCCGAGAGAGCGTGTGGTTGTTTGGCATCTGTATTACCTACCTTACAGCAGTGAGACACATGACTTTCCCGGCAATGTAAAATGCCTGTCTCCCAGATTGCCCCTCTTGGGTGAGAGCCGTTTCTCGGCAACGATCAAAGACTGTGTCGTCGTTAGTAAGGTGGTCAATGCCGGGTCGTTTTGTGGAGTGTAGGAATCCAGAAAATAACAATATTGGCAGCATGGCAGAGTGGTCTAATGCGCAAGACTTGAATTCTCTATACACTATCTTGTACCTTCGGGTGCGCAGGTTCGAACCCTGCTGCTGTCGCAATATTTTTAATTTTAATAGTAGCTATCTATATTAAGCTATAGAAACTACTTTGGAACTTATATAAAAAGTAATTATACACAATATATAAGTTTATTAAGAAGGATAATTTTTACTATTTAGGAAGCTAGACCTACTTAAGAAAAAAAGTCTCTCTTATTACTATTAACCCTTATATATTAAAAGCTTAAATTTAATTAGTTTTTGGAAAAGTTAAGCTATTTAGTTATAAGTCTAAATAAGTATAAGTTTAAATTACTTTTTTTTATCTACTAGCCTTTATTAAGGGCCTCTCTATATATAATAAGACTCTAATTAGTAACTAGATAGAAAGTAAATAAGCTTTAATATTTAGTATAAAGCTCTTATTAATAAGAACTAGTTTTAAGTTATAAAGAACCTCTCTATTTCTTTTACAAAATACTTATAGATTTTAAGTAATATATAAACTATAAAAGTAGAGAGCTACTTATTAGTATACCCTATAGTATACTTACTTCTTATTTCTTATTATCTCTCTTAATATATGTAGCCTTAATAAGAGCAGGAGGTATATAAAAGAGTATATATTAAGAGAAGACTATTATATAAGGAAATAAAACCTTAAGTAAATGATAAGTACTTATCTATATATTTATATACTTATTAAAGTTAAATAAGGTTAGTTCTACGTACACTTAGTAAATAAAACCTTAAAATACAATATAAAGCTCTTATTATTAAGAACTACTTTTAAGCTATTAAGAACCTTCTTATTTAATGTTTATAAGGTACCTATAGATTTAAAGTTATATACTTTCTATTGAGAAGGTTAATCTTTACCTTTTAAGAAGCTAGGCCTACCTAAGGAAAAAACTCTCTCTTATTACTATTAACCCCTATATATTAAAAGCTTAAATCTAATAAGTCTACTGAAAAATTAAGCTAATTAGTCCTAAGTCTAAGTAAATATAGGTTTACATAGCTCTTTTCTATCTACTAGTTTTTATTAGGGGTCCCTATATATATAGTAGGGCTCTAGCTAGTAGCTAGTAAAAATAGGTACTTATTGGTATATTTATACTCTTAATAAGGTTAAATAGAGTTAGCTATAACTATACCTAGTAAATAAAACCTTAAAATATAGTATAAAGCCTTTATTATTAAGGACTACTTTTAAGCTTTATAGAACCTCCTTATTTATCTTCTTTATAAAGTACTTATAATTTTTAAGTAGTATATAAGCTAGCTCTTATTATTAAGAACTATTTTTAAGGTATAGAAGCCTCCTTATTTGCTTTCTTTATAAGGTGCCTATAGAATTTAAGTAATATATAAGCTATAAAATCAAAGGCTATTTATTAGTATAGCCTATAATATACTTACCTCCTATCCCTTATTATCTCTATTAGTATATATAGCTCTAATAAGAGCGGGAGGTATATAAAAGAGTATATATTAAGAGGATACTACTATATAAGGAGATTATTATACTACTTACGTATATTAAATACTAGATATTATACTTAATATCTTACTATAAGGGCTATCTATTTCCTTTAGTACTATAGTTATATTTAGTTCTTTCTTTACTTTAAGTTCTATTACTTCTATTAAGTTATTTCCCCCCCCCCCCCCCCTATACCCTTTTATACTTTTATTTAGTAATATATATTAAAGATATATTATAAGTTCTATACCATATTCTACTTACTCTAGTTATTTCTTCTCTATAAACCTCTCTTTTTTATCTAATTCTTTTATATAACGTAGTTAATAAGCGAGCTAGCTACCCGACTCCGTTTAACCTATATTCTACCTCTTAATGTATATAATACTATAACGCTATAATAATATTATAAAAGAATAATACTTAATTAATTCTAGCCCTTTAGGCTATCTAAAAAAACCCTAATCTTAGTATCTAAGCTATTATAAAGATCTACTCTATCTCTCGCTTAACCCTTAGTATATAGAGTAAGGGAATCTTAATATAATATAATATAATACCTAATTTACTATATTTAACTATATTTAAAGAAGAGAAGCTAGTTAAGTATATTCTTAATCTAGATTCCTAATCGTTTCCTCTTCATATTAGTAGTACAAGAAATATAGCTAATTAACTACTTACTAACTATAGCGCGCTACGAGTTAGGAAGCGCTAGGCTTTAAACTTCGTTAAGTAGTAACTATAGCTCTGGATACGCTCCATTTATAAGTATAACTATAAGAGGGCTTAATATAAAGATCTAAATACAATAAATATATAGTTTCGCCTTATAGCGAGTATAATTATGAAATATAATATTATAGAGTTTAATACTTATAACTTTAACAAGACTAGCTTTATAATAAACTAAATTATAACTAGAATAGTTATTATAAGTATAGAAAGATATTTAAACATAAAATACTATAGCCTAGTAATTATAAATAAGTTATAGTTATTTCAGCAATTAGCTCGTTAGGCTATAGTATCCTACTATATATTATTATTATTAGCTAATATTACCTCTCTACTTAGTATACTAAGTCTAGTCTCCTATGCAACTAGGTTATTATAATATCTAAGAATGGATAGATAATAAATAAAAGAGGCCTAAATTAGCTCTAGTATTTTAACTAGTATATAAAACTATATATGAGTAGTAGTTATTACCTCCTTATTATTAATAGATATAAAAGTTACCATACTACTAACTTTAAGATATATTATAAGGCAAATAATATTATAATACTCTATATACTAGCTTATTTATTTTATTTTTTTTAGCCCTTAGATATTAGATATTTTAGGCTACTAAAGAAGGCTTATAGCTAAGAGATTAAGTAAAAGATATGATAGGGTAATACTTATATTATAAAGGAGGATTTCTTCTCTATATTTTATAGAGTATTTATATAAGTAATTATAGAAAAAGATATCTAGGGAGGATTTAGAGTGTTTAGGCTTATACTTGTAAGTATAGAGAGTATACTATCCAAGCTTGATATAAAGTTATATACTCTAATACCTCTAGGATCTCTATTAATAATACCCTTAGCCTAGATTCCCAAAATATTAAATAACCTAATTAAGGTAGCTTCTTAGTTTAAATTTATTAAAAAGAAGATCTCCTATTATTAAAATAGCTCCCTAACTTTAATTATTAAAGCTATAAAGTATTTATCAAAAGGAGTATAGGGATTTATATACTAGATTACCTTATTAAGATCTAAGAAAAAATCCTTCAAGGAGAATAACTTACTTATCTAATACTAAAGAGTTAAAAAAGCCTAGCTTAAATAAAAAGGGATTCTTATTATACCCAAGGTAGAGGATATTTAGTTAGAAACAGAGGTAATAACTTAGATTAAGGAGAAAATATATTAGAATAGTAGTTAATAATTAAGAACTAAGATAGGCTAATAGCGATATAGTATCTATAGGAATACTAATTATACTATATAAGTATATTAATTTATTAAAGAAATATCTAATAAAGAGGTTTCTAAGTAGTTTTAATTAAGATGCCTTTCTTAATACTACTTATTAGCTATAAATATAATATAGTCGTGGTTAGGTAGCTAGCTCGCTTGTCTAGCTAACTTGCTTATTAACTATGTTAATACTTAGTATTTAGTAATTAATTATATTATAAAGCTTAATGAAAAGGTTACTTCTTTAAGTAGGTAATAACATCCTATATATATATTAAAGCTCCGATTAGTCTTAGAATATTACGATATAAAGAATAGAATATATAGTATTACTAACTTGACTTATTATATATATAGCGAAACCGTACTAATGGAAGGTCTCTCCTTAGAGCTAGCTATAGCTAGCGCTCCCTAGTATAAGTTATAAAAATAAAAGGCTACTCCTTAATATAGCCTATATTCTACTTAACCCCTATCTATTATTATCTCTCTTACTATATATAGCTCTAATAAGAGTATAATATATCTAAAAGAGTATATATAAAGAGGAGAGTACTAAGTAAGAAGAGGACTATATAAGAAGACTACTATATAAAGAGACTATAATATAAAGAAAGAATAATAGTATTTCCTTATTTGCTTATTTTCTCTATTATAAATCTTTAGAAGAAGATTTTCTTTTTAAAGGCGAATTATAAGTATTTACTTATATATTTATACCCTTATCAAAGTTAAGTAGAGTTAGCTATAACTAAACCTAGTAGATATAACTTTAAAATATAATATAAGGCCTTTATTATTAAGAGCTACTTTTAGACCATAAAATACCTCCTTATCTATCTTCTTTATAAAATATCAATAGATTTTGAGTAGTATATAAACTATAAAAGTATATAGCTACTCTTTAACATAGTCTATCGTATATTTATCTCCTATTTCTTATTATCTCGCCTAGTATAAATAACTCTAATAAGATTAAGATATATATAAAGAAGTATATATTAAATAAACTCTAAAACATAATATAAGGCAATAGCGATAAAAATCTTCCATTAAATGTAATCAAATTAATATACTCTAATATTATAATATAAGAAATAATAGCGGGTATAAAGTATAGAGCTATGCTATTAGTGAAATATTAGCAAACTAGTAGTAGAAATATATACCCTTAGGAAAACTCTATAAGCTATAGACTTAGAAGGTTAAGTAATATTTTAATATAGTAATAAGTACTTCTATCTTAATATTCTAGCCTTTCCTAGTTTAGGCCTATAGCTATACTCTTATAACTCTATTACTTCTACCTCGATTTCAAAAACTGATATTAATTAGAATATCTAAAGCAAATTAGTAATAATATATTAATAAGGTAATAATAGAGTTTAATTATTAAGTTCGTACTTATATCATAGATCTTTATAAAAAGACTATAATAAGTTTACTTAGTTTATAGGTATAATTCGGGAAATACTATATAGGTATTTTAACTTATTAAGTTCGGAATTACGCTATAGCCCCTTTATAAAAAGACTATAATAAATTCACCTAGTTTATAGGTATAATTTAGGAAATACCATATAGGTATTTTAACCTATACCCTCTACTAATTAAGGAAAATAATATAAGAACCCTATATATTCCTACTTAGAAGCAAACCCTCTAAATATTGTAAAGTTAGATACGCGCTATACTAGGGCTAATTATATTAGAGCTAAATAGGCTACTAAGGCTCTTATAGTAACGCCCTTATTAAACCTTCTAGTAAGGTATTATAAAAGCTACTACGCGAGATAACTCCTTAACCTTAAAGGTCGATCTTCTAGCAAGGTAAAAGCTACTATATAAGATAGCTCCTTAACCTACCTTCTAGCAAGGTGCTACGAATACTACTATATAAGAGATAACTCCTTAACTAAAGAGGTCTTTCGTAAAAGGTTCTTATAGCTAGAAGTATAACAAGCTCTATAAGTAGAGCCTTATACCTCTCCCTCTTCTTTACCCTTATCCCTATAACTTATAATAAATCCTTAACTATATTAGTACTAGACCTTATATATAAATATACTAAGCCTAAGCGAGGTATACCCTTTAGTATAGATAATATATAGGGGATCGCTAGAGAGTTTATTATCAATATAATTAATAAAATCCGCTCCTTTATTAACTACTCCGCTATATATAGTGAGCGTAATATTGGCATAGCCCTCGACATAGAGAGAGCGTTGCTAACGATAGCATAGCTACTAGCGGATAAAGCGGTAATAGACGCGGTATTAGCAGCGCGAGTAGTGCGCGAGAGGATAAGTTAATAGTTTCGTAGTCTATTGAATAATTAAAAACTACGTTATTATTAATATAAAGTTAAAGATCTTGAGGATATGGGCATATATAAGTGCGGCTATAGTTAGGAAAGGATCACGTGACCGAAGACTATATATATTATTAGGAGGCGCGGAGTTAGAGGCTCTATTGCACTTAAGCAGATAAAATCACTATGCAGTAGCTAGAGGCCGCATTTTAATTTATACCCTCTACTAGTTAAGAAAAATAATATAGGAACCCTATATATTCCTATTACTTATAAGTAAACCCTCTAAATATTACTATATAAAGTTAGATATGCGCTATACTAGGGCTACTCATATTGGAGCTAAACGGGCTACTAAGGCTCTTATAGCCCAGAAAAGCTACTATATAAGATAACTCCTTAACCTACCTTCTAGCAAGGTGCTACGAATACTACTATATAAGGGATAACTCCTTAACTAAAGAGGTTTTTCCTAAGAGGTTCTTATAGCTAGAAGTATAAGAAGCTCTATTACTATAAATAGGGCCTTATACCTCTCCCTCTTCCTTATTCATAGAGTCCTAGGTATACTTATAACCAATAATATCCTAAAGGATATTAGTACTAGACCCTATATATAAAAACGCTAAGCCTGCGCGAGGTATACCTTTTAGAATAATAAATATAAAAGAGATTACTAGAGAGTTTAGTATTAATATAATCAATAAAACCCGCTTCTTTATTAACTACTCCGCTATATATAGAGAGGATATTATTAATATAGCCTTTGAGAGGGCTCTCCTTAATACCCCTATAATGGACTTTATAATGCGCTACTATATTATAGCTAAGTAAGTAAACTTAGTAGTAGAAGTTTAGCGGGTCGTTATATACCCTATAGAGTAGCCCTTTTTCCTAATAAGTAGATCTAATAAAGTCCCTATATAATATTAATATATTATATATAGATAAATAATACCTCCTAACTAATATAGTAATTAATAGAGAACTTATACTAGTAATAGTAAATGGTAGTATAGAAATAAATTTTATATTACCTAATATAATAAATTAATAATAGACCGAGTAGAGAAAGAAACCTCTATGAAAAGAATACTACTTATAAAATATAGAAGGAGATAGAGTTTAGTATAGTAGCGGCCTTATTAATTTAGAGAGAATTTAACTCCCTTTAAGTTACTATAGCTAATAAGAATAACTCTACTTTAAATTTATAGAGATAGGAGATAACTATAATATTATCCTAAGACTTCTATAATCATAGAAATATAACTTATAAATAGATTAGAGAACTAGCTAACTCTAATAGGATAAGGACTTAATTACTAAGTAATAACGTAAGAGAGGTACCTTAAATAAGCTATAAGAAACTCCTAAAGTAATATAAAACCCTATATACCTAAGGATTAAGAATATAGGCGCTAGGATATTAGTAGTAACTAGTATTAATAAAGAAAGTTGAATATTATTTATTCCAATAGAATACTAGAAATATAAAAAGTTATTTACTAAAGAACTTATTATAGGATTACTAGAATATAGTAGCTATAATTATAAAATTAAACTAAAAATAGAGAAAGAATTAATATTTAAGAAGATCTGTAGACTTAATTAAGAAAAAATAAAAGTATTTAATAACTACCTAGATAAGAACCTTAGAAAGAGTTTATATAACCCTTAATATTACCTATAGGGTATTTAGTACTCTTTATATTAAAGAAGAATAGAAAAAAAATAACTATACATTAACTATTAAAAACTTAATAATATTACTATTAAGAACTATTACTTGTTACTAATTATTTCTAAGCTATATAACCTCTTATATAGTACGAACTAGTTTAGAGCTCTTATTCCTAAGTGAGCTTATAACCCCATATATTTAAAGGAGAGTAAAGAATAGAAAATAGTATTTTAAATATAATATAGATACTTTAGAATACTTATAATACCTTTTAGGCTTATAAACATACTAGCTACCTTTTAAACAATAATAAATACGATATTATAACTATACCTCAATGAATTTATTATAATATACCGTAACAATATCTTTATTCTCTCTAAAAACCTAAAGGAATATAAGGAGTATATATATATATAAAGTACTCTAATAATTATAATAAATAGGACTCTCAATTAAACTAGTTAAGAGTAAATATTACTAATAAGAAATTAAATTTCTAGGATGTATTGTTATATTAGGAATTATCTAGATATTAAAAAATAAAGTAAAAGCTATTTAGAATTAGCTTATACCTCCGTATATTAAAGATATATTATCCGTCTTAGGACTTATAAACTTCTACTAATAGCGTATTAAAAGTTATATAGAAACTCGTAGAAAACTCTAGGATCTTATTAAGAAAAATAAGATATTCTAATAGATTAAAAAATATTAATAAGACTCCAATAAGATTAAGTAATTAGTAGAAGAAGATATCACATTCTCTATACTAGATCCTAATAAAGTATTTAAACTTAAGATAAATACCTCTAACTTTACTATAGGTATATAACTTAGATAGTATAATAATAAGAATTAATTATAACTAGTTACCTTTATATTAAAAAGGTTTAATCAATTAGAACCTAATTACTAGATTTATAATATGGAACTTATAGTAATTATTAAAGTATTTAAAGAATAGAGATTATAACTATTAGGAACTAAATACCTAATTAAGGTATATAAAGATTATAAGAACCTTTTATATTTTATTACCTTAAAATCTCTTAATAAGTAATAAATTAAATAATTAGAATTTCTATCTAAATTTAACTCTAACATTATTTATAAGAAAGGAAATAAGAATAATAGAGCTAATACTATTAGCTAATAACTAAATTATAATATTCTAATACCTAAAGAAATCTAAGTTATTTTAAAATAAGACAAGAATAAAAACCTTATATTAGTTATAAAACTTTTAATAATAGCTAGGAAGGCTAATACTAATACTAATGAATAGATAACTCTTAAAACTATTAGAAAGATATATTTAATACCTATATATAGATACCAAGGCGTTAGTAAAATATAGAAATATATCTAATAATACTATGATAACACTACTTTAAAATAAAAAGTAATAAATACTATGAAGGACTATAAAACCTATATTAAAAGTAAACTAAGCTAATATTAACCTTATAGTAAGATCTAACTATTACTTATCCCTAAAGTAATATAGTAATCTATTTTATTTACCTTTATTATTAAACTACCTAAGTTAAAAGAACTGATAACTAATACTAAATATAATAATATTTTAGTAATTATAAACCAACTTATAAAGTATATCTACTTTATCCCCTATATAGAATCTAATATTATAGAAAACCTGAGTTATATATTTCTTAAAACTATTATTAGCTAATATAGAATACTAATAGAAATTATATTAAATAGAGATAAGTTATTTAGTTTAAGGTTTTGGAGATCCCTAATCTTATAGCTTAGATCTAATTATAAACTCTCTACTACTTTCTATCTTACACTAATAAATAAACCAAACGAATGAACTAGATTTTAGAAACCTACTTATAATATTATATTAACTATAATTAAGATACTTAAGTATTATTACTGCTAACAGCCTAATTTACTTATAATAGTATAATAGTATAATAGGAGAAAATATTAAAGAATTACTATTCTACCTTAATTATAGATCTAATCTAACTACCTATAGAGAACTATAATAAAGCCTAGTAGTACTTAAGGTTATTATAGAAATTAATAGAAATTAGGAAATATAATAAGAACTTTCTAAAAGCCTTAAATTTATATACGAATATATATATAAATATACTAATAAGAAAAAGGCTAAGAGACTAACTTTAAAGGAGGGAGATAGTATCTACTTTATATAATAAAACATTAAAACTAAATAACTAAGGAATAAATTAGATTCTAAAAGGTTTAGACTATTTAAAATTAATAGGAAGATTTCTAATATTCATTATAAACTTTTATTACCTAATACTATAAGATATAGTTTAATGTTTTATATTTTACTTCTTAGATTAGTACTATAAGGATTATAAATAAGCGACCTTATTATAATAGAAATAAATAAACTAGAATATAAAGTTAAAAGAATTATAAACTATATTAAAGACAAGGATAAAATATAATACCTAGTTAAATAAAAAAATATAAATATAAGGATAGTATATAGGAACTATTAATAAACCTTATATATATATATATATATAGAATAAACTATAAACCTACTAGGGATAATAACTATAGTGTTACCCCTAAATAAAACCTATACTATAAGTATATAGAAATATTATTTAACTTATAGAGCCTTAACCTATTATTAGACTATAACGAACTAGTTAACCTAGAAATAAAAAATTATTAATATAACTAGGAACGATAGCTAACTAGGAACTATTACTAGAAAGGAAATTGAGTATAATTAGATTCTAATCACTTAATACTAAATCTAGATCTACTATACTAACACTACCTATTAAATAGACCTCTACAATAGGAGAAAGTACTGGAGACTCATCTTTACCTACTACCTCTTTACGCTTATAAAATACTGTCTTTTCTATTTTTATAAATAATCTAAACTCGCTATTATCTTATCTACTTCTACTTATGCTTAATAAAAAGCTATGTATTTTTTCTATAAAACCTTTTCCTTTATAGCCTTAATATCCTCTTAATAAGAGACTTTCTCAAGTAAATAATCTACTAATAAGATAATTAGTATAAAGCTAAAGAAAGTATTGAAGGGAACCTATAAGTATAAACTATATTAGCTACTATATAATAATATTAAATTAAGTAAATATATTCGCTATAGACCTTAGTATTTAGAAGTATTTTATAATACCTTCTAGAAGAATAATAATAAGAATATAATATCTCTATAATAATCCTATACTTAGTAATTTAAAAAGCCTAATTATAATAATAAAGATAGAGAAAGAAATTAATTTTTAAATATGACTTAATATAATATTAATATTACAAAAATTAAGAAGTATAATTAATAACTCCCGAACCTAGGAGTAATAACCTAATTATATTAATCTTAGGGATGAGACTATTTAGAGAGGGACCTAATATTATAACCTATTAGAAATATATAGACTAGGGTAGCCCTATAGGCACTACTAACGCTAAGAAGATATTTATATAAAGGGAAATACCGAATAATAAGCCTCACTTAGTATAAGAGAACTATAATATAACTTATATAATAATAAGATAAAAAAGCAATTAGTAGGGTATAATAAGGAATAATTATTAAGTAATTAATTAGTAATACTAACTAATTATAATTACTACTATAGAAAGGTAATCGCTTAGAATGGGAAAAAAGAATAAACTAGGATTTACATATAGAATAGACTTAAGCCTAGCTTAAGGATAGACTTCTATAGATCTTTAGTAATTAACTTTATAATTAACCCTTGGATACTATTAGCTTATCTTATACTATATATCCCTTTATAAAAGACTATAACTAATTACTATAGCGCTTAACTCTACATCTACCCTAGTAATATAGACTAGTAAGACTATACTATTATTAAGCATTATCCCTTAGCTTCTATTAGTAGAAACCTACTATCGGATTGCTAACTATAACACTATGTTTCTCTTAATATAAAGTTAAAGATCGCGAGGCTATAGGTATTTATAAGTGCAGCTATAGTTAGGAGAGGATCACGTGACTAAAGGATATATATTATTAGGAGGCGCGGAGTTAAAAGGTCTATTATACTTAAGTAGGTAAAATCACTATATAGTAGCTAGAGGCTAGAGTTTAATAATAATAAAGTCTAATCTAGATATACAGAGTATAACTAATAGAGTTTTCACTAATATGATATTAATTACTCGCTAAGCCTTGAGATATAAGGAATATACAATAGATATTATATTAAGGGAATAAATAATTCTAATAATAATATAGCGGGAGAAATAATCTTAAGAGGTTAAGCTGGGTCCTAGGTAGCGCTAGACTAAGTAGACTAACTCTCGCTTAGTAAATAAATAGTAAATAGTAGCTAGTAGGGCACTCTGCTTAAGACTACTTTAGACGCTAGCGTCTCTAGTATTCTTATTCAAGCTATAGAGCTATTATAGAGGTAGTAAGGGAGCTTTATAATGTAAATATTTCTATAGTAATAGTAATATAAGAAATAAATTACTAGCTTACTATAGAAGCTTATTAACTAATTAGTAATAAGATACTTATAGAGACAATATAAGAAATCTCTTATATGTAACTACTATAGTATAAGTAAGAACTTTACTGTAAATTAAATTAATAACTGGATCTAAGTAGTTAAAAATAGATACTAACTATATACTAGTAGTCTATTAGAGTAATAGATCTAATAGGCGTTTATAAAAATAAAGTCTGTCTTTATAGACATAGTAGTAGTAGTATAAGGCTAGACTAGAACGGGACTTAATATAAGCTAACTTTATAGTATTTATTTACTAATAATATATTAACTTAGAGCTTTAGGACCAGAGGTATTATAAAAAGCTAGATATAATAAAGTAAAAAGAGATATAGGTATTAATATAGCTTTTTATTAAATAATTAGTAATATGTTAGAACTTAAATATAGTTAATATAGAAGATAATAAGGCTAAGGCTTATATATTATACTTCTACCTAGCTCTATTTCTATATAGAGAACTTAAATATTAGAAAGTTAACATATAGAGGATAAGGGATATAGCTATAGAAATAGAGCGCTTATAGGAGATATATTACTAATAGAGTAGTAAACCTCCATAGAGCGAAAGTAGAAAGTAGTATATAGGGGAAAAATTTAAACTAAGGGGGCTTTCTATAGTAAGAGCGAGTTGAAAGGTAAGTTAATAGGGCTCTAGCTATAGGGCTATATAAGGTTCCTAAAGCTTAATATCTTATTAATTAGTAAGTAGTATAATATAGGGACCTAACTAGAGCCGCTCTATACTCAGCTCTAGTATATAACCTATAATATTAGACTCCTTAGTAACTTTAGCTATTAGCAAAAGGGGTATAAGAGAGTAACTTACTTAAATAAATAAGTAAAATTAAGTATAAATAGAATACTAATAGGATAGTAAGTATGAAAAAAGTGAGAGTTAATATAATTTCCTTAATAAGGGAGGTTAAGGAACTTAACTTATTAATAAATAAGTAAGCTAAGGAATTATACTAATAACCCCTATACTTATATTAAAACTAGATACTCTCTTAAAGAGAGATACTATGGAAAGATAAGTAATTATTCTCTAGAAGATTACTAAATAGGAAGTAGGAGTAGATGTAGATTCTTATTCCTAAGTTAATAATATTGTTGGTTAATTAATAAAATCCTTATAATTATAACTTATAGTAGTTTATACCCCTATATTAGAAGGGTTAAATAAGTTATTTATAATAAGTTAGAATATATTAGTGTTGGAAGCCCAGTCGGCGGTTCGTCGCCGACCCGACCGGCGCCACATCGGGCCGTTCGGACCCACCTATTGCGCCGATTTAACTAATAGGAGGGCCAAGACCCTATATATAAGGACTGCCCATATAGCTATCGTAACCACCAAAGCTACGATAGATAGATATTACGAATAACTATAGTATTACAGAAGAACCCTATCTTTCTAGTACTATTACCTGCGTAGGATAGTTATTCTAATACTAATTAGTAGTTAACTTAACTATTATAACTACTCGAGTTACTATAGATCAGCAAGGTTTATTACTACCTATAGTAGAAGAGACGTCTCCGCTATTAATATCACCGCTACTAGCAGAGGGATTGAAACGACCGTTATAGGCTACTATGATAACTATTTAATAACATCCAGGCTGCTTTGCGCTTATATATAACAACTAGTTAAGTAAGCGATTATAGCGATAATATCCAGGCTGCTTTATGCCTATATAGAACGACCTCGATATGAAAAGCTATAATATTGCGAAAATAACGCATATTATACCCCCTACCTCCACTACTCTATTCATAATAGCTACCCTAATTGCTAAGCCGGGTAGCAACCCCCTTCCTCCTCCTACTACCTATAATAGATCTATCTAAAGATCTATCTCTAGCGATATCCCTATCCCTACCCAGCTTAAGGGTATTATCTAGCCCGACCTATAGGGCAAGGTCTTCGAGATTAATAAAGAAAGCAACGATATTCCTAGTATATCTATTAAATAAGCTAATATATAGATAAGCTATTAACTTAAGGTCTATAAGATCAATAAGAACACTAGCTAAGCCTTCTAGCGCGAGTTCTTATATAACTTTATTAGCTAGACTGCTAACCTATTTAGCAAAACTAACTAGAAGCTTAGGAAGGCCTTTAAAAACTATATTATTAGTTATAGAGTATAGGTTAACCTAGTAGCTAGAATAATCTCTATTAGGCTTATTAAGGCTATAACTAGACCTAAGTTCTATTACTAGAGCTAAGCCTAATTAGATACCTATATAGACGACTTCCTATAATATCTCGCTAATAACCTAACGTTTATTCGCGAGATATTAGTACTAATTATGCTTATATGCCTGCCCTATCTCACGAGGCCTAACGAGAACCTCGCCTAAGCTAGCAATACCTACGACTTCTGTACTAAACTAAGAACCCCGTAGCTATAGGCCCCTCCTACGATAGCGCTAGCAAAAACCACGCCTACTAGCGGAGATAGCGTAGTTAATAACAACTAGGATATAAGCTATAATAGCCTCCTAGCTACGCTAAAGTAGTTAATAGATCTAGCTAAGCTTTATGCTAACGATATAAAGTATAGCAGCGCTAAATATAACGTATTAGAGGCAAAATTAACTATATTTCGGGATATCTATGAGAAAGTCGGGATCTAGCAATCGCAAGCTACTAGCACCCTCCCCCTTATACTAAAAGGCTAAGCCTGCGATTACTATTTCAACCGACTTAGTAGCACCTAGTTAAGTCTCCTAGCTATAGTTAAGAAACTCCGTAATTACTTCGAATCCTACGATACCCGCTAGGCCTATCTAATAGAGTAGCGCTAAGCTACGTTAACCTAGGTTATCTATAATAACCCCTCTAAAACGAGGATAGAATGCTTAGAGATCCTTATTAACTACGTAACTAAGGTCTAACGTGCCTTATTACTAGCCTACTACTCCGATCTCATCCTATAGGACTATATTATTAATACCTACTAAGGGGTCGAAGAGTACTATTTTTACCTCTTTAACCCTACCGAGTTAATAGAAGGGGTCCTTAGCTAGTTATATTCAGCTATCTTAATAATAACCCGGCCTATAGCGTAATATCTCGCTGAAAATAACAATAGGACTAGGGTCTATTGGACCGACTATACCTACTATAGCAATAGCTAAAAGAATCGTTTTAGGCCCCATATAGCGAGTAATAGCCTTAATAACGTAGCAAGAGCTAAAAAGTGCTACGTTTATAGCAAACCCGGCTATTAGTTAATAAAACATACTAACGACGATCGCCGTAAGGCCTATAGCAAGTTCAAGAGCAGCTAATATATCTAAAACAACGCTAACCCCGCCGAATATTACTAGTTTTTAGCATAGTATAAGGGTATCGAAGACCTCGCAACTACTGCGGCTAACCCCTCCGTTATTAATAACCCTATTACCCTCTTTTACTAGTCGTTATCCATTAATAACAATAGCAACGAGATTAATAGCACTATTAATAGCACCGACGAGGCCTTCCTCACTACTACCTATTTCAGCTAACCCACCGCGGTTAATAGTAGTAACGTGATAACTCGTTTAGCTAACTAGTCGACCCTCTACGCAATTAACTATATTAAACCCTCTTATAACGCGTTAGTTAATAAAAATAATAACCCCGTTGCGATATATATTACTAACCGTTACTTATTAACTATATTCAGAGGGATTATCCCCGACTCTAGCGCAGCCCGGTATTCAACTAGGGGTCACCTATAGTTTCTAGCCCTATAAAAGAGGGTTAACTACTAACTTAACCCCTCTATAGCTAGGGCAGCCTCGATCCGCTTTAGCAGCGCTAACCCTATCGAATCCCTCGGAATAATAGTTAT